>MNCI01006793.1:275678-305806 GCA_015680685.1 Gnetum montanum | reverse complement strand
GTCTTGGAGCCTCAGGCTGCCCTGGGATTCGCACCACATATGGAGCTGGGCGGGGTTGCGGTTGTGCCGTTGGATGTGACTGGTTGGAAGGCTGGCCAAGGACCCTAATGACATAGGGACTGGGTTGGCCTAGCGCTCGTGAGATGGAGGTTTGATAATCATTAGGAGTTTCGGGTATCCTAACGACATACGGAGTTGGTTTTGGTGGAGGTTGGACCTCCGCTGTTGCGACTGCGGGTGGTACCCTGACTATGAAAGGGGTAGGCCGAGTATGAGGGGTTGATACATTCGAGGGGATGATGGGAGGGACACACACTACATCCGGTTTGTCCCGTGTCATGGTGTTAGGTGTGGGCGTGGACACAGTGGGGGGAATCTGAACTATGAACGGCCTATTAGGTGTTTCCTGTTTATATTGGGGATAGACAGTGTTAATGTTGGGTGCTTTAGAATCATCATCAAGGTAGATTGTATTAATGACGTATGGTGCCTCTTTGGTGTTCAGGGGGTCTTTGTACACCCCCATAGCTTGGTTCTGCGGTTGGACTGGGTTGGCCTCGTCAAAAGTGATTTGGCCTTCATCGATCATCCGTTGAATATCCTATTTCAAGGTGAAATAGTAGTCTGTACCATGTCCGTTTCATTGATGGTAGTCGCAAAAGCGATCCATTTTGAAGCCTTTGGATACAAGAGGCTCATCTGGCGTTGCTAGACTTGGGTTCTGAACGAGTTGGCAGAACTGGTCATGTCTCTAGATGGCCGTGGGGGACAACTGTTTATTTTTCATCAGCCCAGCCTTCAGGAGTTGATCGAAGAGCTGGGAAGGCTTCATTGGCAGAGGCGTATATTAAGAGGGTTCTTTCCTCTCGAAGTTCCGCGTACGGTTCGTTGTTGGGTTTTGCGATGATGATGACTTTGGCGCAGCTGTGGGAGTTGGTTTATTGTAGTTAGTAGGGGCTGCTAGTGGTTTGTTTTGTTGTTGCGCCCCTGCTATCGCTGCTATAGTTGCCTTAGCCTTCTCTTTATCCTTTTTGGTGTGTTGATTCTTAAAGGCTAGGTATGCAGGGTCATGGCTATTTTAGGCTGCTTCTTTTATGTTTTTAATTTGTACAAATGCTTGGTTAAGATCACATGCATTAAGGTAATACAGCATGGATTTAAAGAAATCGTTAACAGCTCCTTTTAGAATAGTAAGCAGGTAGGTCTGGGAGATTGGCTCATGCAGTTCGTTGAGAGCGGCGCTCCACCTCTGAATAAATTTCTGTATAGGTTCAAGCGGTGCTTGCTTAACCTGTATGAGGCTGTCCAGGGTGGCCTCAGGTTTCAAGTTGTACTTGAACCGAGTCACGAACTGGTGTAATAAGTCTTCCAAGGAGAAGATGGAATTCCTTGGCAGGGCTTGATACCAATCAAGTGCCCTCCCTGCAAGGGACATGGGGAATACTCGGAGAATGGAATGGGGCCATGCCTGGAGCAGCGCGTATTCTAGCCTAAATGTTATCAAGTGTGCATTGGGATCTGTCTCCCCGTTGTATTTGGTTAGTGTTGGTAAGGAAACACCTTTGGGCAAGGTTAAGGGTGGGACAGATGAGCTGATGGGGTCATCTTGGTAGAAGTCCACTACCTTCAGCTCCCCATCGATGGCTGTTTTTAGGCATTTTACCTCGTCAGCTAATTCTTGTATCAGTTTCTTGGCATCCGCCCAATCTTGGGCACTCGGTAACATGGCAGCTTGAGGTTGTGCTATATTATACGGTTTAGACTATTGGATGGTGGGTTGAAAGGCCAAAAGTTGTGCAGCCGGGGGTTGCACTTGTGGCACGTGATAGGGGAAAGGCTGTGGTTGCTATGGTGGTAGCTGTACTAGGGGAACGTTGGCTGGTTGAACCATATGGGGTGGTATGTTATAGTGAGAAGGTTGATGTTGCTGTGGTTGAGCGCCCATCGTTACCCATTGTGCAGCTACGTTTTGTGGAGGGACCCCCTATTGGGTTACGGCGGTAGAAGGGGTTATATGCATTTGAATGTGCGGGATGTAGTGAGTGAATGTGGATGCCGGTATCACGTGTGGCATCCCTATCACTCGGGGTGGGAGTGTCACTCCCACGCTATCGTGAGGGGGCGATGCTTGTGAAGATGGGTCGGCTGCTGCATCGGGGATGATGGCGAGAAGGAGCGTACTGAATTGCGGATCAGTTGGAGGTGGCACATGAGCAAATGAGGATGTGTGCGATGGAGGCATTGGTGTGTGAGTTAGTTTGAGGGGTTGGAGGGGCATGATCTCCCCTGTACCGGGATGAAAAATGGGGTTAACTTGTGCTTGCGAGCTCAGAGTGTGGTAAGAGTCCTCTTGTTCAGATTGAGCAGCAAATTCATCCTCTTCCTCTAGTTGGGACTCTAGTACAGGCTGATACAGCGAGTCTCCTTTGCAGGAGGAGCTGTGTGACGAGCTCTGAATACTGCTCTGGAACAGGGATGATGTCATATCGTGAGGCGATGAACTCGCGCCCCCCTCTATAAAAGAGTTCAAACTGCCTCTTTACCTCCAGTTCGGCTTGGTCTACAGCCAGTCCAGCTTGTATCTTAATGCATATAAAATTATACTGATCCTTGGTTATCATGTTGGAGGCCGGGTCTCTCCCTTGCAACCTTAGGGACCGGCGAGGCCCTGTGGTAGGTTGTACTCCTGGGTGTTGCGTGACAGGCTGTTGGACAGCCATGTTGTCCACGACGTCGGTTACTTGAGTTGTTGCAGCCATGGTATTCATAAAGTACGACGTAAAACAAGATAGCGTAGACAAGGCTCAGCGTAAAACAAGGCAGCGTAAAACAAGGACAGCGTAAGACAGAGTGCAACGTAAAGAATGCTCAACGTAAAATAAGGGACAGCGTAAATACTGAACAGCGTAGACACTGGACAGTTTGCAGGATGATTTTTCAGGCTAGGCTGCGTAGACGCTGGGGTTTCTGTGGACAGTCCACATGAAGTTGGTAGCGTATACACTGAAAGACTTGCAGAGTTTGAAGCAGGGCAACGAAAACACTGATGAGCGTAGACACTGAGAAGTTTGCAAGCGAGGTTTTTGGGAGGCCCTCCTTCTAGCGCCAATTTCTGTACCGCTTGAAATCGTCGGTCACTGGCTGGAAGGAAACAAAGATCGTGGGATTGCAGGACGCACATAGAAGACCCTGCCTTCTCCTGAGGGCAAGCTGGAATGCACGAAGGCAAAGTACCTTGGGTGGTCCGCATGCAGATCAGACAAGGATTTACCCACACGTATGCCGAAGTGCTATACGTTGGGTTATGCGTAAACGAGCGTAAACGAGAGCGTAAGCGACATAGCAAATATGAACAAGGCGTAAATGTAAATGAGCGTAAACAGAACACATGCAAGAAATTAGCATAAACTGTAAACAATGGTATTACAGAGTCAAAGTACAGTGCACCAGTCTAACGCAGTTGTAATGAACACAAGGCGAACGAAAAGCCCCGGTGGATGCAGGAATGACTCGGTGGGTTCGCATGGTAGGCGGAGCGTAGAGACTGCGTGCATGGTGTACAAGGCTTTCCAGTGTAAGAGGGTTTTTAGCTCTAGTGCGCACCGTAAATGTCTCTGGTATGCTCTGGGATTTTCGCCAACCTCTTCGGTGAAGTGGAAAAGTGGGGTTTTATACCTGTTGTTACGCTAGACTCGGGTTAGGAGACACGTGGCGCGTTGACCGGGTGCATACAATTTACAAATATACAACATATTACATTTGTTGGGCATATACACTACATCAGGCCGGCGTACATGCTGGGCGTATACGCTGGACGTGCTGGGCGTATGTGAACTTGGGTGGAGATGCTATGGACGCTGGGCGTACACGCTAAGTGTACAAGCTGACAATGACTCGGTGTATACAGCGGGCGTGTACGCTGATGGTTGCTGACTTGCTTCAATTCTTACTCTTTGGTGCTGTCTCCATTCTGTCATTGAGACTCCATCGTCAGGCATGTGCATCTGTGGTGCCGAGTGTACAGGTGAGGCGTGTACATCGGGCGTGTAAGTCGAATGTCTACGCTGGGCATATATGCTGGGGATGTCGGGCGTATACGCTGGTAGTGCATACTTAGCGAAAATTAAGCCTCTTGATTCCCGAAGTTGCAATGTGCGACACCAAATGTAGCCGTGGCCGTTCGTGGGTCCCAGGGACTTGCTTCTTGCTGGGGAAGTACCAAGCTCGAAATTTTGTGGTGTTTCAGTACATGGGGGAGACATATCTCTTCTAGAATAGTAGAAAGATAGGATCCACTATGAGAATCAAGGACATCTAGGTGTCCTACTTAGCAAAAGAAATTGTGTAGGCTCTTGGTCTACCTAATTTTGGCACTCATTTGGCAAAAATCTCAATGCAAGAAAACCCTAAGGCCAAAAGGGAGTGGACCTAGTGGTGTTATAAGATTGACCATAAGGAGTTTAGTGTGCTCACACTAGCAAAGTGAACATACTTCAAGATAGTGGCCTACCACCTTGATTCGATAGTAAGGCCTAACAAGGTGATAGCCTTCTCCACCCATGCTTGTACCACTCTAAGTGGAAAAGTCCTATATAACCTTCCACAACTGATCTATCTAAAGATGGAGAAGTGTTTCAAGGAGAATGAACATGGAAGGAAAAGCCTACCATTTCCATGCTTAATTAGAAAACTTTGCAAAAGGGCAAGGATAGTCCACTACGCCAACGATAAAATCCAACATACTTTCATTGCCTCTTGGTCTAAAATGATGAAAGATAAGACTATTGTCATATCAAAAAAAGAGGAGCAGCTGCCACCACCTCCACCACCCACTAAATAAATAATGCTAAAGGCTCGTGCAACCATTGAGTGCTTATGCAAAATTTGAGAACATCTCTTAAGTGAGTCAGAGTAAAGAGCAGAAACCAAGGGTGGGGACCCATTTGTATACTATCCTGTAATGAGTCACCTCAACGAAGTGGCTCAAACGATAAGCCAGATCGAGAGAGGTGGATCAATATTCTCAACCCAAAGAACACATTTACCTGTGAGGTCAAATTCTAGTACCCAAGAGGTGACGTCCCTCTCACAATAACAAAAATTCCCAAAAATCTCTACGAATGTCGCTACCTTTTTAGTGCTCTTAGAGGAGGGAAAAGGGGCAAATTTCTTGGTGATGTAGCACCAAGGGTAAGAAACAATAGAAAAAGTGGTGGCTAACATAATCATTGAAGCTTTGAATACACTTGTAGTGCTTATACCAAATGTTTCTACAATCAAAGATGTACAAACATTTACAAGAACTACTAGTAGAAGACTAAGTGTAGCCTAGCATGAAGAGTTGCTAGACTAACTGGTGGAAACTAGGCAACTAATTTCAGATATCTTTAATTTTTTGGATAATATCACCACAACCCAATTGGAGCTACTTGAAGTAAAGTACAAGTGCATCATTTTGAAAGAGCAACTCAAAATGGCTTAAGCACACAACCAACACTTGGCTTGTCTTGCTAATCCTATGCTCCTCAACCTTGCACTGACAAGAGATGAAGCTTTTTAACAACTTCAAGACAGACTTATATGGGTTGAGGCAAGGATGGTGATAATTGTCTTTGACCAATCTATTGTCAAGGCTAAAAAATATTCAATTCAAAAGGACTTGGTCCAAACGTGCCAAGATAATGAGCTACTGACCATAGAAAATCATCATCTACAAAATGTCAATGCACAGAAATAACAATTGCAAGAATTTATCCATCAACAATAGGAGTAACTAGCTAAGGTAAACACTAATCTTAAGAGATTGGTAGTGGAGAATAGAAATCTCTCCATGGGGGAAGTTCATGCCTCACACCAAAAATATGGAATTGAAATTACCTCTTAGAAGAATGAGGCTCTCAAATTTGAGAGAGTCAAAGATCGCCACACAAATCAAGTTGGCCTATAGAAGGAAGTAATGAAAAACACATCCAAACGATTAAGGCAAAAGTCAATGAGGTCCTCTAGCAACTCCAACAAGCAAAAGAGGTGTTGCAACCTATCATTGATGGGATAGATTCCTACAATAAAGTAGAGATCTACATGGAGTTACAGATAGAAGAGATGACTAAGTACATGGAGCTTACCAATCTCTAATACGTAAACCTAGTGATGCCAATCATTAGATGACCATGGTCAGAGTTAGAAAACCAAGTGGATAGCTTGTACTTAGTGTACGAGGTAGAGTTCAAGCACCAAAAGGAGACCAAGAAGAAGCTTGAGACTGCAAATGCTAAACTTGAAGTTCTTAAGGAAAGATTCACCGATTAAAGATCAACTACTAAGAACCTAGCTAGAAGAATGAATCACAACTAGGAATTATAAGATGCAATCAGGACATTTAACATCAAACACAAACAATTTACTACTTGGTTTGTCAATGTTATGGAGTTGTTTCCAACAATGCCTTGTCCTTTGGATGTGCCCATTCTAGCCCACATTGGCGAAGTTGCATGGATCGTGCACAATCCCAAGAGAATGGAGGAGAAGATGAAAGCATTATTGGATGCTTTTTGTCTTCCACTAGAAGTTGTAACAGTAGTAGGATAGCCATAACAACCTCAATCACCAAGTTCACTTGAAGAAAGAGAAGGTTCCTCAAAATTTCATGAGCCTCCACCACTTGGGACCATTTAAACTTCTCCATTGTCTTCATGCCTACAAAGGAGAATGTGTTTGTCAAATTTTGTAATGATATTCAATTTTGTAGTCCTAAGCACCACAAAATTTTGTAATGATTATATATCGGTACACTTGGGCACTTAGTGTTTGTTTTTATGTGTTTGTGTTGTATCATGTTTGTCATTAGTCAATAATCTCATACCTTTCCAATTTTGTAAAGAACTCAAGGATGAGTTTTCATTCAGTCATGGGGGTATGATGAATCATAGATTGATTATGTCAACTGGGCCTCATCAACTAGGCCTCGTTGACTAGACCTCATCCACTAGCCCTTGTTGACACATGATTTGATGCATTGATGTGGCCTCATCGACATAGTATCTCCTTTCACCTATAAATACACATTCACATGCCATGTTTATGGCATATCTTGTCATTGTTATAGTGGAGCTCTTGCTATTTTGTCATTTGAGAATTAGAATATTTTTCTAAGTGCTCGTATGGATCTTTATTTGAGCACTAATGTACCTGAGCACAGCAATGTGGACGACAATAAAGACAAGCCTTTTGATCAAACCTTGCAGCACTTGGAATAGATTAATGATTTATTTCTACATTTACTATTTTCATTAATTATGAAATTAATTAAGATAAGCTAGACTTTAATTGATTAGTTAATTACACTTAATAGATTAAACACATAAGTACAACCACTTAGAGCATAATATACAACACTTGGTAATCCTAGTAACGCTTGACGCTTTGTAACCCAACAGTGTTTTATGCATTCAAGATGTGTACGAAAAGTGGAACTGAATACTTATGTTAGAATAATCAATTATTAATTAGCAATCAGATTAGTTAAATTAGTTTATAAATTAAGTTTCAACTTGTTATTAATCATAGGTAAATAAAATATAAAATAATAAAAATCATGTGCCTCAATTACACTTAACCATGCAACTAAGCTCCACAAGTGTAGTTGGGAAGACAATGATCATCATGATTAGATTTTATGTCTTGGAACCAGTGTACGTGGGAACTTAAGATTTGCGGAATTCAACTAGATTACACGTAAAAGCCTATAATTCATATGGTTGGGTGTAGGGTATACTTGCTGCTCATTAGAAGGCAAGAAAAAAATTTCTTTACATCATATTATATCTAATAAACTAGATGTAGAATCTCATTGTCTCTAAACTACTATTCCAATCAAGTATTGGAATGCTATCAACAAGCTTCCCTTAAGTTCATATCCTCTTAGAATTAAAAGTGAAAGATGGATTCAAGTTCCCTAATAAGAGTGCATTTGTATGTTGTGTAGGTCAAGAGACCTTGAAGATGAGTTACATGTATTTCTTTTTATGTTATGACTATCCATTTGAGACAACGTTATAATGTTATTGTAAAAAAATTTGTATAATTTTTTTTTGCTGCTCACATTGGTCTTGGTTAATTTGTAGAATCTATCTTTATTTTTCATAAAAATGTAATATCTGTCCAATAGATCCTACCAATATTTAGATGTAAGAAAACTTTAATTTTGTAAATGCTACTCAAAATTCTTTTTTTCTTTGATGTTGATGGGACACGATATTGTAGCCTAGTGCCAGTTCTATAAATAAGAGGCGGTCATCCCTTGTTTCTCCATCTAGATCTAGACCTTAGCCAAACTCTTGCCATTTTACCATTCCAGAGTTAGAATAATTTCCATGTGCCCACAGTAGGAGTCCCAAAGTGAACGGATCTTTATTCGAGCAATTCTGTACCTAAGCACACAATTGTGTATGACAATAAAGATGAACTTTTGGATAAACCTTGCAGCATATGGACTAAGCTAAATAGGAATTTAATTATTGTTCAATGTTTAAATGCTTCCTTAAGGACTTAATCTCTCTCAACCCTCAACTCTCATAGTTAAGTGCATTCAGTACGACCTCTTTGAGCATGTGCGTTACGCTTGGTAATCCCAGTAACGAATAGTGTTTGGTAATCCCAGTAGCGTTGCATTGGTTCAAGGTGTGAAGGACAAGTGGGTACGAATACTGATGTTAGGACAATTAAAGCCTAGTTAGTGAAAGTTAGTTACTTAGTCTCTTCACCCTTTTCCCTCTTAGCATAAGTAATAAAAACATAAAAGACATACAAATCATGTACCTCAAGTTCACTTAACCATACAACCGTGACAAATACAAGTGAGCTTGGGAACACAGCGACTGATTAACCTTAAGTGTTCCATAAGCTGCATAAGCACTTAGTCCTTGGAGTTCGACCGGATCGCACGTGTAACGCTTGTATTCGTATGGTTGAGTGTAGGGGTACCTCGCCACTCATCATTGGCACTGTTGTCAGGGACTTAGTTGTTTGTGCACTAAGTAAAACATAGGAAATCATCCACATTGTTGGGAGCTAGAACAAACCCTTAGGGTTAATCAGAAGAAAAATTAAACAACGGTCAATAGCACACCAAGTAAGACAATAATTTCTTCTTCTTCTCACAAAAGCACTTCACCACCAAGGGATCACACTAGAGATAGTCAACGACACAACATACATAACCAAGAACCGCCAATTCCTTAACAGTATCGGGTAGTGTATACTCATCACGATGAGTATATACCTGATTTTACCTTTATCCTCCATCAAGATGAACAACTGCGTTGGCGAGATTTGCAAGGTAACATAGTGTTACCCCCAGATTGTGAAGTCCCTAACATGCTCCTTCGTGCTCTTGCACAGATAGGCATGAAGCAGCTATATGCTGAATACATTGCAAGTGATTACGACACAAGGGATTACCATCCCATAGTGATGCAACGTTTAAGGAACTCACAACAGGAGAGCTACCATACATCGTTGAAGAGTAAAGGGCCCCACAACATCCCGCACGTCCTAAGTGAAATAGGAGATGGTGAACCAGTTATAATAAGTTCTCCATCAAATGATGTTCCCCCTTCTAACGATGGTGAGGAGGTAGGGTATCAGAACCTACACTCCACGATTCATAACCTTGGTTCTGATCCCCATGAGCACCAAGTGTTCAATGAGGGAACATAAACACATGACAAGGGCAGGCAGTCTGATCATCTTCATGATTGGGGCTGTAACCACTGAAGAGAAGGTAAGAAACATCATCATGGTGATGGTTCCCCTTCTTCTTCACCTTCATCACATCATTCATCCTCTCCTTCCACATCAGGACGTAGTAACGAAGAGCCCAACCGTGAGGATAAGGGTAAGCAAGATGAGAGACCTCGATGAGAGAGTCGAGAGCAAGGATGAGGGCATTCTAGGGAATCAAGGCATGGAAGAAGGAAAAGTAGGGAACCGCGTAGGCATCATAGATTCCATGAAAGAAATGACAACAAAGAACCCCTACTAGCAACCCAAAGTATGTTAGACATTACGGAGGTTGTTAGAATACCTACAAGGCACCAGAAAGATAGCCGAATCAAGAGACTAGACATGAATAATATCCCACGATTTGAGGGGGGATACAATGCTGATCCGCAAAACCACTTACAGGAATTCCATGATTCTTGTGCCTTGCAAAATATTCAAAACAAGTGGCAAAAGTTAAAGTTGTTCCCAAGGACACTCATAAAAGAAGCGGAAAGTTGGTATTGGTCGTTAGAACCGGAATCCATTAGACGGTGAAGTATGATGCTAGAACTATTTAACAATAAATACCAACCGTACTCCAAAGTGTCCAACTTGCGGAAGCAGATCCAAGGATGAAAGAAGGGTAATTATGAACCCTTGGATGCTACCATAGGTTGATATTATGCATTGCTACATCGTTGCTCGAGCCATGGTTATGCACAACGGGATCAACTACGCCATCTCGTAGATGGGCTAAGACATGAAACTAGGAGAACCCTTGGAACATATGCCCAAGGGAGATTATCTGAACTTAGGTCCCATTAGGTTCATAGATTGTTGGAGCAAGTAGCTAAGGAAGAAGGAGAGCTACGGAAAAGAGAAAGTGTGGAAGAGTATAACCGCGATCCTTCCCTTTGAAAGAAGGGAGTGAGATTCTGTGAGGAGGAGGATGAGTCACCACTTAAAGAGTTGGTGAATAGAAAAACCTTGCCACTTCAAAAGTTGACAACCATAGTGTTGGCTAAGGTAGATCAAATATGGGACTCCTTAGATAGTAGATTCGAAACTGTTCTCAAAATTGTAGAGGAGTCTAAGGAGCGAAGTAGTGACCATGATAAGAAAAAGAGGAGAGATTCAGGCCATGCATGTAATAAGGGTAAGAGAAAAATGACTATCACCGATGAGGTTGTGGACTCTGATATGAACATTGACGATGGATGTGAGATCTGCCATTATGACCATCCTAAGGGATGTTGCCCAATAATCTCACATCTGCAAGAGTCCAGGGTGTATGCACTCAACCCAAGACTTAACAAACGGCAAGCACCCCAAAGGTTACCTTATCCCCAAGGTAACCCAAGGTAGTTCCACCAACCCTTAATGTATTATCCAAGTGGAACTCCACCACAACCTATCGAGCAATACCAACAGTGGCAATACCCACAGTCATGGGGGATGCCACCGCCAAGGCAATAATACCCTTACCGGAAACCAGATCCATATGGCTATTATGTGTAGCAGCTGGTTTCTCCAAGTGATTCTATCAGTCACATGACCCCACAACGTCACTACCAAGTTTAGAAGTATTTTAAGACTCCTTCTCTTGGGAGAGACACCCCACATGCATATCATCCTCCAAATCCATCTGCATATCTTACACCAATAGCTCCACTACCAACCGCTCCAACAATGCAAGGGGTATTCCCCACTCAACCGTAACAACCCAATGTCATGAGGGCTTTGAATCTTCAAACTGCAGAACCAACAATCCAACTAAGCCCTCACCATCACAAGTGGTTGAACATCTACACACCTCCGTACCAAATAAATTTTTGGAACCTCCTTCAAACCAAAAATAGAGCTCAACGCACACGGTTATGTTAACACATACCATCATTGACTGGATCAAGGTGGGCCACCTTCCCAGGAAAGTTTTTGATCCTAAAAGTCCTTTAATCTACCTCCAAGTCACTGGGAATGAACCATGTAAAGCTCTTCTAGACTCAAGTTCCAGAGTCAACTTAATATCACAAAAGATGTACAAAGCCTAGAACCTGCCTCCACTAAGGAAGAGTAATATTCAACTTGAGCTAGCTGACCAGTCCATCATTGTCCCTTTGGGACTAGTGGAGGACATTGTTACCACTATGAGTGGTTGGTCATATCCAATTCATTTCCTAGTGATACATGTAAACAACGGTAAGGGGGACTTCCCAATAATAATGGGAAGAGCATGGCTAAGTACTATAGATGCACGCCTTGGGATCCATGATCTTTCCTTGGAAATATCCAAGAAGAACCCTTTTGGAAAGATTGAGAAGAAGAAAATTTCATGCATCGCATACAGTGACACAAGGTGCCATTACGTGTAGAAATCATGGGTTATGCGAAGTTTAGCATTGCCTGCATGCGATCGGTGTGCACAAGAAATTAATATAAAAAGGTGCATATATGCAATAGCCACATGACAAGAGGACACCTTGTGGCTAATGCCTGATCAAGAGAGTAACTCAATAACATGCATGGAATTAACTAAGGAAATAACTAGTGCTTACATTGGAAGCACAGACACACTTGAGCAAGTCCGTTGCCAACTTCCCAACCTTAGCCTCAAAAACATCAACTGGGGGAAGTTGGAAATTCCTAAGAGATTTAAACAAGAGCCCCTTGATCTGAAACCATTGCCCACCGGTCTGGAGTATATGACCCTTGAAAATGGAAAATCAGTAATCATCAACGTAAAACTTATTCCCAACCAAAAAGAAAGACTACTAAAAGTGATAAAAAAGTGGTTAAAAGCCTTTTCCTGGTCATATCCCAAGTTAATCAGAATAGATCCTAGGATATTCCAGCATAGGATTTACATGGGCCCCTCCATGAAACCTTGAAAACGACCACAGAGGCAATTGAACCTAAAATTGAAACAAATAGTAAAAGAAGAGATAGAACAGCTTCTCAAGGCTGGGTTCATATATTCCATTGCTGATAGTGAATGGGTTAGTCCTCTAGTAATCGTGCCTAAGAAGGGAGGCAAATGGAGGGTGTGTATAGATTTTAGGCTGCTGAACATGGCAACATTCAAGGATCATTTCCCATTGCCATTCATTGACCATGTCTTAGACACTATAGCAGGGCATCGCTATTATAGTTTTCTAGATGGGTATAGTGGATATAATCAAATACGAATAGCACCAGAAGATCAAGCCAAAACAACGTTCACCAGCCCTTGGGGAATGTTCGCATATAAACAAATGCCATTTGGCTTATGCAATGCTCCTGCCATGTTTCAATGTTTAGTTCTAAGCATATTCCAGTAGCAAATCGGGAACAGAGTGGAAGTCTTTATGGATGGCTTCTCCACTTATGGATGGCTTCTCCACTTATGGAACAAGCTTTGATTAAGCCCTAGACTGATTAGAGAAACTGTTAAAATGATGTGTAGAAACCAACTTAAGGCTCAATTGGCAGAAAAGCCATTTGATGGTCCAAGAGGGTGTTGTACTTGGGCATAAAATTTTATAATCAGAAATAGAGGTAGACCCGAATAAAGTTAGGATCATCCAAGGAATTACCTGACAACCAGAAATTGTTAAAGACATTCGATCATTCCTTGGACACATCGGCTACTACAGGAGATTCATTGAGAACTTCTTGAAGATTGCTAAACCATTGGTAGAACTAATGAAGAAGGATGCACCATTCAAATAGACCAGGGAATGTGAATGAGCATTCCAAACTCTAAAACAAAGACTTGTAGAAACTCCCATTCTATAAGCCTTTGACTAGTCCAAACCATTCCATATAATGATTGACTTGTAGAAACGTAGTTGCAGAGCACTTATCTCAGTTGCACTAGGACAACAAAGAGGACGAATATGCCATATTTGATCATTTTCCTGACGAAACCCTCTTTGCCGGTGTAGTGAATAACCAACCCATGGGAACGAATTGGTATAGTAGCATTCTCACCTATCTCCTTTCCCAACAAACACCACAAGGGTTGGAATTTAGGAAGAAGCAGCAGTTTCTTCACAAAACCAAGTACTTCATGGAGATCAAAGGACAACTTTACAAAGTCTATCCCGATGGCTTGGTTCGATGGTGTGTACCCAATGTGGGCCAACTAAGAGTTCTTCAGGATGCTCATGAGGACCCTTATGGGGGTCACTATGTCGGGAGACAAACGACTATCAAGATCCTGCTTACAAGATATTACTAGCCAACACTATTTCGGGACACCCATCATTTTGTCCAATCCTGTGAGTGAGGAATGAATGCTAAAATGGAGGGCTCACAACAATGGATTCAACCTTTGGAACCCTTTAACATTTGGGGAATAGACTTTATGGGGCCCATTACACCAATGTCCAATGGAAAAGCTTATATCATTGTTACTGTTGACTATCTAACAAAATGGGCTGAAGCAGCTACTGTAACAGACTGTACATCATCTACAGCTACATGGATTTTTACAACAACAAGTCATAAATAGGTTTGGTGTGCCGTATGCACTTATCTTGGATAACGAAATGCATTTCACGGGTGCAACCTTTTGAAAATTGATGCAACGCTTAGGGGTTGAACATAAATTGACTACACCTTATCACCTTCAAGCTAATGGCCAAGATGAGGTCACTAATCGGGAGATTACTAAAATTTTGACAAGAACAATTAGCAAATTTAGGCAAGATTGGAGCACTAAACTGAACGATGCTCTCTAGGCATATCGCTCCACTTGGAAACTCTCTACAGGCTACTCTCCCTATGAGTTAGTGTACGGAAAACTCCCAAAGCTTCTAATTCAAACCGAGCTCCGAGCTCCGTACACTATCCATGACATGTGACCTCCACCTTGACCTTGATCTAGCACAAAAACAAAGATTGAAGACTCTAAACGTGCTAGAAAAAAATCGATTGGTTGCCCTATCATCAAATGAGTTGCACAAGGCACATAACAAACAACATCATGACTTAAAAATTTGAAAGGTCAAGTACCAACCAGGAGATAAGGTCTTTTACTGGAATCCCACACATGTGCCCCAACTCACAAAATTTCAAACATTGTGGGAAGGACCTTACATCATTCACACAACCTTTCCCTTAGGAGCCATGAGCATATACAAACCTGAAAGCCTTGATAAGAGATTATTGGTCAATGTGCAACAAACCAAACCCTTCCATGAACCTAGAACAGCTAGTGCACATAATACCTCTGAGAAAGGACAACCTCACTCCTTATTTCAGATCTCTCCCTTTCAATTCAGTCATGGGGGAGATGGCCACCTATGCTGATCATTTGAGGCCCTCAGTTCTTTTTAAATTTTTTGTTTTACACATTTTTTGTTTTACAAAGTTCTTTAACTTTTCTTGTTTTTTTTTTTACAACATCATTTATACTTTTTCATTTCTTTGTGTGTTTGATTACTTTGTCTAATTCGGCACTTAATAAGTGCTCTAATGGTATGAACTATATTCCATTGATTGCTAATGTTTAGTTTTACCTTTAAGTTATGATGTTGATACTAAGGTATAGTTCTTTTGATATAGCAGGAAATGAGTCCACTTCATCCATACATCTATAAAATTCTATGGTCTCTCTTGGCTTGGAACTGTACAATCCTTTTCTGAGTAATAAGAACTATCAACGAATCGGTGACTGGGCATTTCTCAAACTAAGGAAGGACTCAAGGATTGAAAAGGGTGTAACTTCAAGAGGATTTTATGCATTTGTGCTGGCCATTCTCTTGGGTGCTTGGATGTTTTCTTCTTGAGTTTTCTTACCATTCCAACATTGCCACATTATTGGGAAGTTGAGCAAATAAAAATAATAAGTCTTTGCATGGTGTGGTTCTCATGCAAAAAAAAAAGTGAGAATTCAAAGCACACCCCTTAGACAAAATAATAATTTAGGCTACAAGCACTAGTTATGGAACTAAAATAAACATGTTCCCTCTAACTAAGGCCCTTCTCGCTTCCTATTCTCTCCTCCTTCATTTTGTTGGGATGGTGGTGGCTCTTTGGTGAAGGCATTCTTGTTACTTCAAGTGGATGGATGGGCCGAATGTATTAATGCAAAGTCACTAAATGTGGTTTGTTTGAGACCAGATTTGGAATGGGATTTACTAAGTCACATTAACCATTAATACACAAGGGGTTGTACACTACCTTATTCTTGATATTCCATTCCATTCTCTTCTTTCCATCCTTCTTTCTCCATTTTTCACCTCATTGCCAGTTGTATCAATAGTCTATATTTTGGTAGATGCATTGTTTTCTTTTTGGTAAACTCTTGTGGTTAAGAATTTAACTTTTGTTTCCAAATGAAATTTCTAAAGCCTACAGACTCTTTGAATGTGGGATTATCAGGGCATTAAGGGCATGAGCCTGCTTTGGGGAGGACCCACTGGCATTCCTATTTGGTGCATCCATTAATTTCTTTCCTTTAAACATTTCTACCATCACCATTTATTTTGTTTGTTTCCATCTTTGACATCCCTTTCATTAGCATTGCAGTTGTCTCTTTTTCTCCATCTTTCTTACTCCTTATCTTTTTCCATTCTCTCACTATCAAAGGTTTGCAATTAGTCATGGGGTTCCTGGTCCAATTTTTTCGATTTTCTCCTAACCCCTACACCTTGGGTAGTCATCATTAGTATATCTCCAGAATCCACATCAGCCATACTACAACTCAGCCAATGGACCTTACACTGAGGCAAGGTATCAACTACATTGTGATTCATTTACCCTTGCTAACATGCGACTGTGTTGTGTGTGCAGATGGCAATCATACAATAACAGATTAGACCTGGAGGGAACACTTGGAATGGATTAGTGCTAAAGTAGCTATGCAAGGAGCAAGATCAATGGTGCGCTTATGAATGGACAACAAAAGGCGCAATCTTGGTGTTAGTAGCAACAAACCTCTTCTCTCTCTCTTTCTCTCTTAGCTGCCAAATAAGGCTAGATGTCAATTGTATATAGTGTTCACTCTTGTTGTCATGAACACTAATTTTGTCATGTATTGTAATGATGATCCGTTCACATGTCATCCCATTCACCATTAGTTCCATTCAAGTTAATAACCCCATAACTTCCCGATATTTTGTAAGGAACTCGAGGATAAGTTTTCATTCAATCATGGGGGTATGATGGGATGCGATATCACATAGGCCACGATATCGCGTACACAATATCGTAGCCTGGCACCAGTTCTATAAATAAGAGGCAGCTGTCCCTTGTTTCTCCATCTAGATCTAGACCTTAGCCAAACTCTTGCCATTTTACCATTCCAAAGTTAGAATAATTTCCATGTGCCCATAGTAGGAGTCCCAAAGTGAACGAATCTTGATTCGAGCAATTTTGTACCTGAGCACACAATTGTGTACAGCAATAAAGATGAACTTTTGGATAAACCTTGCAGCATATGGACTAAGCTAAATAGGACTTTAATTATTGTTCAATGTTTAAATGCTTCCTGAAGGACTTAATCTCTCTCAACCCTCAACTATAATAGTTAAGTGCATTCAGTACAACCGCTTCGAGCACGTGCATTACGCTTGGTATTCCCAGTAATGAATAGCGTTTGGTAATCTCAGTAGCGTTGCATTGGTTTAGGGTGTGAACAAAAAGTGGGTATGGATACTGATGCTAGGACAATTAAAGCCTAGTTAGTGAAAGTTAGTTACTTAGTCTCTTCACCCTTTTCCCTCTTAGCATAGCGATAAAAACATAAAATACATACAAATCATGTACCTCAAGTTCACTTAACCATACAACCATGACAAATACAAGTGAGCTTGGGAAGATAGTGACTGATTAACCTTAAGTGTTCCATAAGGTGCGTAAGCACTTAGTCCTTGGAGTTCGACCAGATCACGCGTGTAACGCTCGTATTCGTATGGTTGAGTGTAGGGGTACCTCGCCACTCATCAGAAGTGAAGAGATGGGGATGGTTTTATCAAGATTAGAACTAAATGGTTACATATACCTCCTAGAGAAATAGCCAACAAGAAATTTTTGTAGAACTTAAATATAACTTTATAAATCAACATTACCCCTTAGAATCAAATGCACAACTTAGACATTCCAAATTAATAGCCTTTCCACTAAGCTAAGACGTCATTATTATCTTAGCTTTAAGTGAGTTGCCTAATAAAGGGTTGTTACCTAGAGACTTGATGATAATCCCTCCAAGTATATTTCAAGAGCATCCATAAATGAGAAAAATCCTAACCCCATTTCGAGTGGTTGCATCTATGCTTTTCAACTTGATAAATAAGCACTACACCATCATTTAGGTGGCTAATATCACTAACTATTAGGTTACATGTTTGTCATTACGCTAGTGCGAAGTGGCTTAAGTAGTTAGCTAATTGTTTTGTAAAGTAAAACGTTGCTAGTTTGAGTCATATTTGAGGTATCATTATATTCCTATATAATTCTTCTAATGCATAATATTGGCTATATTTCTTTAGGTGTACCTATAATCAAATTATCTTAAGTTTTAACATCCCCTTCATATTATTCACTACCGAACTTATGATGTATAAGAGAGATGCATTTAACTCTAGAATTCAACTTTGAAAAATGTATATTTTTGTATTTGGTATATTGACAATTGATTTCCTTTACACAATTTTATTTGATGTTCTTTCATCATTATTCTTATTTTTTCAATTTAAAGTCTACATTACAAACCATCTTCCATATGATAAAAAATTTGTCCTTTTAATCTAAACTTAAAGGCATATCATATTCTTTAATCAACTAAGTTATGCCAATATAGAAGTTCTATTGGAAACTTCCGATTGTGTAAGCCAAGTATTTAAAATTTTGTTGATCTTTTGCTAGTATATTGATATTACATGCAAGGCCACTAGAAGTAGTAGGTGATCCTTCAAGTGAAACCATTTCTTCTTTGCCATTTTATGAATTACTTGATGATTTATACGAATCTATTACTCAAGAAATTTCTAGAGTGTATGTTTTCATGCAAATTCTAGATTATTCACCTTGTTTCTTAAGTTTTTGAGCCATTTAAATTTGGTTTTTAAACATCAAGCTTTAGATGTTTTCCATGCTTGTTATTTGTCAAACTTATTTTTTCTCATAGAATTTATTGATTCAATCATAGTTTCTAAGGCCCTTAATATCAGTGTTTTCAATCATTGTCAACCTTTATTAATTAGTCAAAAGTGGTCTCTCTCTTTTAATCAAGTAGTGAGATGTTTCCACAAATTTTGATATATGATTGAAGTGGATTTTAACTTGCTTAAGTAATAATTTCTTTGCATACTAGTGAAATTGATTATGTGCAGAATATTATTTATTACAATCCTCCAAAGTCATGTCACTATTGTCATCAAGAGTATCATATATTTGATTCATGTCCTTTTATGCTGCAAAAAAGGGCTATGCAAGGACATCAACAATAAGGTACCACAAATGTTGCTAAGGTTTCTTCTACAAATGGTATAGATCCTACTAAGGTTTTTTGTATAGATGCTTCAAATCCTACAATGGTTTCTTTTCCTAGTATTTTAACATTTAGCCCACTCCTTTCTTTTACTATTGTTTAACAACATGTAGCTTTGAGGAAGTTTCAAATAAAATTAGTTTCAAAGAGTTCTTCAAGAACTAAGGGGAAACAAATATATGTTCCTAAGGTATCACAAGAACCTATTATTGATTCAAATGGTTTTCAATCAGTTCTTTAGAGTAAAAAACATCAACGAAGTCTATCTATTAGTGAATATATGCCAAATCTTCAAAATGGTTAGTATGTTCAAGATATTTTAATTATTAATAATTTGTTTGTAGCCATTGGTCAAGATATGGAAATAATATTTTTTATAATGTTGATTCTTCTAATAGGATGGGGGCCTTCTCTCCCTTCATCCAATGTTAATCTTTTCATGGAATAACTGAGGTCTTACTACTAGACTTTGAACAAAAGTTGTCAGTACTTTTCCTTCACACATGACATTTAGTTCCTAATTTTATTCTTCTTTAAGAGATTAAAATTTCCCATTTAGATATAGTCATGGTTGGTAAAAATATTCTTGATTCTATAGTATTATTTACCAATCATAATATTTGTTAAGATGATGCAGCTCTTATTATCAATGATTTTTCATCTAAAAAAATTCTCTTTCATGGTAGAGATAATTCTATAGTCTAGGTAATTCTTCAAGGTGCTTTAGGTCCTTTTAGTATTTTCAATATTTATGCTTCTACTACTTCCACAGATAGGATTGTTCTTTGGCAATTTCTTTTCTAATATTTGCGTAACATTTCTTGGCATTTTGGTGATGATTTTAATAGGATTGAAAATTCTTATGATAAAATTGATGGAGCTTTTTCTTAGCTTGTAAGCCATGAGCTTTCTATTTGATGTGATTTTAAGGAACAATTTTGTTTATCTAATGCTATTAGGTCAAATGTTCAGTGTGATGATTGGTTTTACTAGTCTAACCTCCATGAAGGTATTAATCAAATTTTTGAAAGACTTAACCGTAATTATTTTTCCAATTATTCTTCTTGGTTTCATGATGGAAAAGTTACAATTCATAAAAATACAACTCTTTTAGACCATTTTCCAATTTCTCTTAATTTGGAATTTAGTATTAAATCTCAAGTTCAATGTTATAAGCTTTTTTGTATAAATACATCTTTATTTCTTAGTCCTTCTAGAAAAGGTATTTTTATGATTCTATGCAATGAAGAAATTAGACCCCTTTGTAAATTACGTTGAATTGATTAGTGGCTATATGCGATATATTGTGTTCATAATTTTGCCCACTAGTTGGGTAAGCAATATGCTATGAGACAAAGGAAGATTGAGATAAAAATTTATGATGAAATTCAACAAATCAACACGACAATACAAAATGATCTCTTTAATATTATTTTTCAACAATGACTTGCTTATGTTTGCTCAATCAAACAGAAATGGGATATGCATAATGCTAAGAGTACTCTCATCAAAAGTTGTCTTGAATGTAGAGGGAAAACTATGTATGAAATTTTTAAAATTCTTAAAAGGAAAAGGTAATTTACCTAACTTCACGGAAGTTGCTGGTCAAATTAGTTTCGATCCTCTTGTTATCAATGGTTTTCTTGAAAGTCATTTTCAATGTATATTTGTTTCAAAGTGTTTTGAACATGAGTATTTTCTCTCTAATTATAATAATTTATCCAAGATTGTTCATAGCAATCACAAGCATCTTCTTGAACAAGATATCTCTCTTACTAAAATTAAATATGTAATGTTTAACTTAGCTAATGATGAATCTCTAGGTTTTGATGAAATTTCATTGAATTTTTTAAAAATCATTAGGATGTTGTTGATATAGACCTTTATTGTGTTTTTGTATAAGACATTGAACAACATTCTCTTGGTCAAGAGCTGAATAGAGAAGTCATTAGTCTTATTCCTAAGGAAGGTGATCTTTCCCACATTGGTAATTAATGTCTCATTACTTTTTTGAATTCTATTTATAAAATTTTGACATAATTTCTTAATAAAAGATTAAAAAAAATTATTCCTCAATTAATTACTCGAGTGCAAAATAGCTATGTCAAAGGTAGATATACTCTGGACAATGTTGTTGTAGCTTTGGAGGATATGCAATGGGTTAAGGATTTCAATCAAGACATTGCTTTTTTGAAGCTTGATTATACTAAAGGATATGATAGAATTGAATGCTAATGCACTTGAGGCTACAAATGCTCGCATTACTAATAGTTTTAAGCTTGAATGTAGAGTGGGTGGTTAAATGTTTATATGGCGGAGAGCCTTGGAAGCTTCTTTTTCACAAGTGTATTTAGATGGGTAAGCCTATATGTAATGATTACTAGAAAGACATTCATTTTGTCAGTTGGATCATTTTTCCAAAAGGTATTACTATACTAGGTTTTATTATCATAAAGCACATTTGGAAGTCTTGGAATGTTATAGTGATTTTTGAACTTCAATAATATTACTTTTTCTACCTTTATGCTTGATAAGATTTCTCCTTGGTGGCTTCCCATTAATAATGAACTATAGGCTATTGAATGTCCATGCCTTTATAGTACATGGTGTAAGCTTGGCATTTCCTCCCTTTCATATCTTTGTATGGATAATCACTGGATTACTTGGTGTGAGTGTCAAAGTCTACATTTCTTAATCTTTTAGATAGTTTGGATAGAAGTGTAGCTATTCAAGATTCTCATAATGGTTTTTTTTATAAAATTTTTCTTAGATTAATGACCATCATGCTTTTCTTTATTGGTCCAAGATTGTCCATACTCTTTTCACTTCTAATACTAATATTTGGCCAATATTTAATTATCTTTGGAATGTTAATTACAATGTGTAGTTACGGAAGCAATGAAGTCAAAAGGTATGGAATGCCACTACTCCAAAAATTAGGCATTTTGATTCATCAAGGTTTGCCTATTGGTATATAGCACTCTCATTTAGGTGTTCGTGACCCAAGATGTCATGTCTGCAACATGGAAGATATATTCATCCATTATTTTTTTATTTGTCCCCTTGCTCATAACTCATACTTGGTATTGCTTTTATTCTTTATGTTATTTGAAAGTTTCAATATAATGTAGTTTTTCATAGACATTCTCTAGATAATTTTCTTCCATTGTCAATTCAATGTGACATCATTTAACAGTTGATGCTTCAGCTGAGTTCCTAAATATTTCTCTTTTAAATTTTTCTTTTTTATTAACAAGAAGCCTTCATTAGGAAGTGAAAACCCATTTGGACGCTTCTAAATGAGGGTAAGGTTTGATCCTTTTCTTACATCAAAGAGGAGGTTTTTTAGGATTGGTTGTAAGGATGGAAACTTGAAAAGACATCCTCAAAACCATCAAGCCTTTCCTTTTTGTTGTTTTGGAGTTTCTTCTTTGCTTCTTTGGTTTTGTAGTTTGAATTTTTATTTTTAATATATTTATTTTTTGGGGTTTGACACCCCTAAACTTAAAGGCATATTTATAGGTGAATTACCTTATTCATCTTATTTTTAGGTAGTAGAGTTTATTGTCTTTTTAAGACCAAGTTATAATGTTTTTCTATAAAATTTTAGCTTTAATCTTATAATATTAAGCATTAGTTGCTAACTAGATGATCATTTCATGCAACCTTGTACTCAAAGGTGCTAAGTTCAAAACTCAATCTATGTCATTCGTCCTCACCATTGTTGTTATCCAAAAATTTAGAATGTTTAACATTTCACTCACTATAAGAAAGTTATAATCTTAACTTCTTTCTAATTATTTTATCTATTATACATCACATTTATTTTTACCATCTTTATTATTATTGTATAACATAGGGTCAATTATTCAACATAGAAAAATCAAGATTAGAAAATTCTTTGCTTCAATTACCTTATATACAACTTCGATATAATTATTTTGTATCACGACATATATCATATCACATTCAATTTCATCATTATCATTTTTGGTGTTATCTTTCTTATTCGTACAGAGTCAATCATTGACCATAAGAAAGCTAAAAAGAAATGGAAAACCCATCGCTTCAATTGCCTTATCCCGTGGGACATGTTCATATTTGTCATTATTGCTATGGTTGTACATTTCAATCAACTTAGGAGGAAAAGTCAAGTCAGCAAACAGCATCATGTGATATGAAACGTGTTTATAAAAATTTTGGCGCAATTATTTAGTTTTGGAGACCGACCTTAGCATGAATTTTTACCGAACAGCCAAACGGGGCGCGAATGACATGATCCGCTTTCCTCCGTCCAATGTTTTAACCGTGAAATGTAATTTGTGTGAGTCACGTTCACGTTAAAAATGGGTTGCTAAGGTCCGACTCGTGACGAAAACGGTGCTGAATTGTTGCTGCCGTGATCTCTACGTTGAGGCCGTGGCAGTTGATGACTTTGACAAATATGCCCCGCAACGCGCTTGATGACTGACTTTAACGAAGACTTTGACAAGTATGCGCTGCTGTATCGCCCACACAATTTGAATTTGAATTGCCTTATCCTCCCTTCCACACATCATTAACCGTGACAAGCACGCCATTGTCCATTTCAAAGCATCAAAATTTGTATATAAAATTGTTTGGGCACTCATGACCGGAGTTCGTTCGTTGGTGAGGCAAAGTGGATATGAGTTCCATGGCAATTGCATTAGCAATGCAGAACAGAGGGGGTGGTCTAATGGCGGTGCTCATAATACAAGTGGTACTAGTGCTTTATGTTGCTGTTGCTTCTTCTGCTTTGCTGGGATCACTTGCTTCTGCTGCTGTTGCATCACCTGCATCCTCATCTTTGGATGCAGATGTGAATGCCCTCCTGCATTTCAAAGCAGGAATCAAGAAAGATCCTTTTAACTCCCTCTTTAATTGGACTCACCACAATGCACATGGAGTGTGCGTCAATTGGCCTGGAGTGAGCTGCTCATCATTCTCTTCTCATTCTTTGCATCAACGCCAAGTGGCACGCTTGGACCTGGGTGGTTTTCAGCTATCAGGTGTGGTGTCTCCATTTATATGCAATCTCACATTTCTGTCCTATTTGCATCTTTCTGGGAATTACTTGTCTGGTCCTATGCCTCAAGAGATTGGTAGACTCAGCCGGTTGCAATACCTGAGTATTGATTTCACAGCAATGAAAGGCCCCATTCCTCAATCTTTTAGAAACTGCTTTTCTCTTGAAAGCTTATCTATAGAGGTAGAACGGGAACAGCTTTCAATCATATCTCCCTATCTCCTAAATTTCACATCTCTTTGGGACCTAGACTTAAGCATAAGCAATTTGAAAGGCGGTGTTCCAAGAGAGTTGGAAAAATTAAGTCAGCTTCGCAATCTACGTCTGTCCTGGTGGGATGCTGATGGCTTCTCAAACCCCATACCATCTTGGGTGGGAAATATGTTCCATCTTCAGAGTCTCGCATTGGAACCAGTTGATGTTACAAGTAATATCCCACGGGAATTTGGAAATCTTACCAATCTAAGTGAGCTGTATTTGCATGTTGATATGCTGAGTGGAGTTATTCCATGTGAGCTTGGAAATCTCAGCCGCTTGCAACTACTTCATCTGTCTTTCATCATGGGAAGCAGCCCAATACCTTCATCTCTTGGAAAATTACAAAAACTTCAAAGCTTTTCATTTGAAGGAGAGCGCTTCACAAGTTCAATTCCAAAGGAGTTAGGAAATCTTAGCCTTTTATTAGAGCTGCGTTTGAAGTTGGGTTGGCTGAATGGAGGTATTCCATGGCAGCTTGGAAATCTGAGCAGGCTGCAGTCTCTTGACTTGTCTTTTTCCAATGGTAACAGTTCCATACCTTCGTCCCTGGGAATGCTGTCACAGCTTGAACACTTGTCTCTCACAGGTGAAAGCTGCTTCACAGGTTCAATTCCACCCGAGTTAGGAAATTTTAGCCTTTTATTAGAGCTGAGTTTGAATTTGGGTTGGCTGAATGGAGGTATTCCATGGCAGCTTGGAAATCTGAGCAGGTTGCAGTCTCTTGACTTGTCTTTTTCCAATGGTAACAGTTCCATACCTTCGTCCCTAGGAATGCTGTCACAGCTTGAACACTTGTCCCTCACAGGTGAAGGCGGCTTCACAGGTTCAATTCCACCCGAGTTAGGAAATCTTCCTGGACTGCATTCGTTGAAATTGGAAGTAATGAAACTTAGTGGAAGTGCCCTCTGCCCGCTGGCAAATTTGACCAGTTTGGACAGCCTTGACTTGTCAGTGGACACGCTGAATGGCAGTATCCCGTGCAAGCTGGCAAGTTTGAGCCGCTTGCAGTCTCTTTATTTGTCATTCCGCAACGGAAGCGGCGTAATACCTTCCTGCTTTGCAAAATTCTCACAACTTGATTGGCTACACCTCGACGGATATTACTTTACTGGTTCCATTCCAAAGGAGTTAGGAAATCTGAGCAAACTCACCGACTTTTACCTTGACGCAGAAAGGGTGGCAGGAAATATTCCATCTGAGTTGGGAAGGCTCAAGCAGCTGACGTGGTTCGGCTTATCGGCATATTCTATAACAGGCATATGTCAACTAAAACAGGTTGAACACTTGTCGTTATTTACTACCGGTATTCCGTTTGCAATACCAGACTGCATTAATATGATGTCTCAATTAAGTGTTTTGGATGTATCCAGCGGTGGAATTTCAAAGGCCATCCACAATCTCAGCATGTTGTCATCACACAATGTGCAAGCCTTGCCAAGAGGATTGTGCTCTTTGACAAACTTGACATATTTGTATGTGCAGTATTCAAACATCGGTGGCAGTATTCCAGAATGCATTGGTAACATGACGCAGCTAATTGATGTAAGGTTACAAGGTAACCAGTTTNTATCAATATTGAAGATGGAGAATAACAGTCTCCATGGTATGCTTTCTATCATATGTCCATCTTCCCTGCTGGTTCTATCGGCACATCTGAATCATTTCTCTGGGCCTTTATCATTGATTAATTGCAAGAATCTCCTAGTATTAGATTTGAGGAGGAATATGCTGACTGGTTCTCTGCCAGATTATTTGATGAGAATGCATAACCTCAAAGTGCTAAATTTGGGCCATAACATGTTTGAAGGTACCATTCCTAAATGGGTAGTCAACTTCACACAGCTACGAGTGTTGGACTTGTCCAACAATCACTTTCATGGCAATGTTCCATCCCACCTCAACATGCTCAAGCAATTTCAACAATCAGAGGATAGAGAGGCTGATAATGAGAATGTGTTGGAGGAAGTGACAATAATGTTAACAGAGAAAGGGCTGGAGCTAGAGCGTGTACCGGTGATATTAGGTAACAATGTGATAGATTTCTCAATCAACAATTTGACAGGTGAGATTCCGGAAAGCATAGGAACCCTCATTACCCTAAGATTGCTGAATTTATCTTATAACATGCTAACAGGGCACATACCTTCATCAATGGGGAAACTACAACTTCTAGAACAGCTGGATTTAAGATGGAACAATTTATCAGGGAAAATTCCAATGCAATTGCAGTCATTATACTTTTTAAGTGTTCTGAATGTTTCTCATAACAGATTATGTGGTAGGATTCCCAGAAGCACACAATTTTCAACATTCAATGAAAGTTCATTTATAGAAAATGAATGTTTGTGTGGATTTCCTACCAGCATTATATGCAAAGATGAAAATCAAACAAAGTCAACAAAGACAAAGTTCAATCATGATTGGTGGCATTGGGTTAATCAACATGTCTCACTGGTAGCATTTGGATTAGGCTTTGGGTTATCATATGGTGGCACAATTGCTCTGTATTTTCACTGGGATGCCTTTCCTAGGTTCTTTGGAACCTACCTTATTTAAATACAATCCTGCATCTCCAAAGCTGTCAAATGTAGTAAGTTTGCTTTATAGTTTTGTGTTTGTGAGGGTCTTTATCAATGTGTTTTATTGTATTAATTTCAGTATGTGCCTATGATTCTAATGGTTGTACAGTACCGATACATGGTAAACCTTTAATCTATGTCTATGCTTTTGTCAGTGTCTCAAATCTCCTTGTAAAAATATATTTGATGTAGTGTTATCAAGAGCAGCATACAAATAGTCTGCTTTTTATGGGGGAAAAAAATTGTTCAGAGGATCCTACTATTGTTCATTAATTAATTTAACTTGATGTTGGAGCAATGCTTTCAGGATTTATGATTCTGAATTTCTTTTTTTTTTAATTATCTATATGTAAAATACTTTCCTTGCAACTGATGAAGATATTCTCAGTGGAAATAACAATCAAATTTGTCAAGATTTGTTTCTTGTTGTGCTCCATTAATCTGGAAACTATTCGGTCTGATGAAGAATCATCCCATGCAACGGATTTAATCTAAAATCATTCCACCAGTGTTATGTGAAATTGTGCATGCATTATATGTTTGGCACATAATATTTACAGAATGGACAAATAGTCCTGCACCTAGGCAGTAGAAGGTTAAAAGTACGGTTAAAGATTTGCATGCTAACGCAAAAGAGGAAATCACAGAAGGCATTAATGATGCAGAAAGTCAGTGATATATCAGTACTGCCTCAGCTGGGTACAGATTGATTGGGATATTATTTTTTGTACTGCAGCCGCATCCACAATTGCTTACAACTTGGTTTTGTGTTCAAAGAGTTGGCTTGGTGTCCCAATGCTTTTTGGGTATCCAACACCAACAAAAATGTAAGTTATGGATTTAAATAAGGAAGTTTTGTTTTTGAAATTTAGAATTCTAAGTTATGGATTTAAATAAGGAAGTTTTGTTTTTAAAATTTAGAATTCTATGTAGTAAATTATATTTGAAAATGTAAAGTGATTCATTAGCAGCAATTGAAGTGAACTTATCATTAACGCAACCAAAATAGTGACTGCTGGTTTTGAAAGTTCCTCTTTCAGATACGCTAGAACAATCTATCTGAGAAATTATGTCCTTTTTAAAAGTAAGGTGTTTTACTCCATGACTTAGCTCAAGAAAATAATTCTTGATAGGTGTGTAGGGTAGACACTTTGACCTGAGTCTCCAAGAAATTAATTACCAAAGCAAATTTCTAGAGTACATGAAGCTATAATGATTGTAAGTCATTTTATTAAAACTATTTTTGGATTTCATGAAGTGTGTTATGTCCAATAGATCTTGTCTTCCAACATAATAAAACATTCAATTTTAATTCAGTTTCATAATGCATACCGGCTGTGCCGTTTCCTAATTACTCTATTTTCCGACATTGATGAGAATGATCCTTTATACATTCAAATTTAAAAAAAGAAAATGTTGTTGATTCTAAGTTTCATGCTGATCACAACACAACGTTGATTGTAGTATATGGTTTCAAGATGATCATAAAACTTAGAAATCTAGGAGAAATTGTAGGCTTGCTCTGATACAAAGGTTCATATTCAGAGGTTCATATTTTATGCAAGATTGTGATCAAAATACTAAATTTATTAGGTTCAAATTATGTTAAAATACAACAATACAAATGTGATAACAGTTTGCTTAGCTTATCACATGCACATACTCATTCTTATTGTGTAAGTTGCAAGTTGTAAAAAACATAGCAAACTTTTAGCAACACCACTAAACATCATGGATAGTACACAAGCAAATTCCATGAACCAAGATTTAATGAAATCTTGCAAAGGGAGATAACAAGCTAAAATATGATAGCAATAAAACAATAACAAATTGTTAGGTATGTCTTGACTTTTGTGGCCTCGTTTGCATCCATGGTTTGTGTGACACAGTGCATGTACATATAGTTTTTATCCATGGTTTATGAGGCACCTTGTATGAGCATACTATTTTTCATCCATGGTTTAGTAAAAACAACAACAGCCCATGTGGTTTCATGACTTTTTGTATTGTCTATGACACTTCTATATAAAAGGCTTAAGGCACTTGTTTGTAACAAGCAAGCAAGCGAGCAAGGAAGCTGTAAAGGCTAATAAGAAAAGTGTGAGTTGAGTGTGGTTGTGACTTTGAAGAGATTTGTGGTTGAGGATTCTCCTCTTGTAATTGTCTCTCCATTTTATAGAAGAATTCAAGTTTTTCCTTTGCTTGTGGATGTAGGCTATAAGTTGAACCATAGAAGTCTTGGTATCTTGCTTCATTTACTGTTGCTTTGTTGTTTCTAATCTCTAAAACAATCTATTAATCCTTTCCTATGGGATTGCTCTAATTCTAACACAAACTTTAGTAAAAAGATTTCATAAAACATGTCTTTAACCAACCAGTGAGACAGAAACACCACTTGTGAAAATAAATCAAAGTTGCCAATATAAAACCAATAGGCTAAAAATTAATCTTTTAAAACAATGGTGCATTTAGTGTAAATTTGAAAACATTATAAAACAATTTGAAAATGTAAGTGCTTTGATAATACTTTTACTACTTCATGCAGGGAAACCACTAATCAACTTTTCCTTTGAGCTTTCCTACCTGTATCAATAACGAGTGCCCTGTTAGTACTTTTAATGGCAATAATCTCACAATATACTTCATCTTCTTAATTGACTTTGCGCAAAGTAAATCTTCAATCTATGTTGCTATTGTATTCTCGGTGTGTACAATTACTCTATGCTTCTTATGACACAAATTATTTAGAACTGCGATTTTTAATTTAGCATGATGCTAGAGCAATGCTTCCAGCATTTGTAATTCTGAACTTATTCAAGCAAAGTCAATCCGTAATTATGAAATAATTTTAATGAAAATAACGCACATATTTTGCAATGATCTATTGTTGATCATGGTTGCTCCATTGATGCATTTTTCATGGTTTCTTTTAATTCAATTTGAAATCCCTAGATGAAGAAAACATTGTTGTTACACCAAAAATGTGCATAAATAAATATTTCAGTAT
>MNCI01006793.1:251133-275657 GCA_015680685.1 Gnetum montanum | reverse complement strand
GATGTAGTTGAAGCTAGTTTGAGTTGACCAAGGACTCACTCTTAACACAGTATGGCATTACCAATCAAAGAATTCGAAATGTTGAGGATGTTGAAAATATCGATTTTCCTTGAAAAGTAACATGACAACAATGGCTAGGGGTGGAATAAATCAATTTAGAGATCTTTTTCAAAATATTTTTGGGTTTAATTTTTTTCTTTTTTTTAAATATTTGTTCTAACATAATTTTTTACATAACTTTTTTCCAATTTATAACTTAGCATTACCCACTATAATCAAACTCGTAACTTGCAATTACTAGGCCAAGATCAATACCTCAATATTATTCAAGTAAACTTAGTAATTCAAATTACATACCACATAATGATTCCTACATCAAATAATCCCCCCTTGAGGGGCATGTTGCATGGATAAATTAAAAGATAAATTAACAATGTTTCTAGAGAGATTAAAACCCATAGCAATAGCTCTAATTCCAAAGTGTGATTATCTAAGTGTTAAGTTGAAAGAAATTATGATTAACCTAGCTAACTATAAAACCAAAAGCCATAACATTGTATGAAACATAGGTCCAAACATATTAAACCACCAATCAATGCAAAATAATAAACATATCATGCATCTTGTAATTTGTTAAGCATTATTCTATTTTACTTACAAGGTATTCCTTCTCATCTATTACATTTTCCTCTTCTTATATCTACGTGATAGCCACATTAAAACTTTTTAACCTAGCATGAGTAGATTCTAAATGGACTTTTTTTTTTATCAGAGTGCAAGAATAAGGTGCCACAACATGAGAAACGATTAGCCAAAAGTACCTTACTGTAGCAACTTTCGTAAGTGCAACTGCTACTAGTTATGAAGTAGAAGGCAACACAACCCCTACTGATATGCATGCCCCAACACATGAACAAAAGTTTTAATTTTTGAATTGATAATATTCTTATCAAATAATGATAATTTTATCTAATGAGCTATGTATTCAAATTGATCAATACTTATTTTAGTGAAAGTGAAAGTATTCTCAAAAACTTCAACCTTATTTGCTCATTTTTATAATTAACATTAACTTAATTTTCATATCTTTATCTTTATCACATTTTTTTTCCATTACCACTTTTTTCTTAAGCAGAAAAGAAAAAACATTTAAAAAATGTTCTTCACAATGACAAAAATGACAAGAATAAAGAAGATTATAATATGTAATTGGTTGAATGTAAGTGTTCGCACCTACTTGCAATACTAATACCTTTTTTATGGTTAAGAAGATTGATTTTTTTAAAAAAGACATTTATAAAAATTAGATGGTGCAAAAATAGATTCTATATGCTTAGTGAGACTAAGACAACTAACAATTATCAACCGAGCTTTTTAGAAAGTCAATAAAAGATTAAATAGTTTGACAAAATATATTACTTTAGAATATTTTTTAAAATGGGTATCAAAATTTGGTGTTAATTTACAAATGATCAACGTTACATGCTTTTATATAAATGATCCTATATCTATGATACATTGCACATTCGAAATATCACCTAGCTAAACAAGCATAATAAAACAAGAATAGTACCTAACATAAATGATTTGAATGTTGTGTTTTTGCATCACATCATTTAATTGTGAAGCAAAACCTTTAATTAGGAAGTAAGTAACCCAAAATTTGAATGAACACATATCATGATGTAAAATCAACAACCAACGACTATATCATAAGGAAGAATAAAATTAGGTATATTATTTGCATCAACATCATTATAAGGTGTCACAAATTTATTATAGCTAGTATAATGAGAATCAACAAAAAAATTTGCATCAATAGAAGTATAAATTTTAACATTTGCAAGAGTTAGGGAAATAACAATTCTAAAAATATCAAATTTGTTAATGAAACCCTTGACATCTACAAAAGTCAAACACTTCTAGCTTGTAAAAGGAAACCCTTGAAAAGTCATAATTGAAGATATGTCTTGAGACATTTTTGAACTTCAATTTTAGTAAAAAACCAAATTATCACATGTTACACCTTACTGAAAAAGAGCTCAAAAATTGAGTGATTGGAGCACACCCTAACGTACAAGGTTCAAAGCCTAAAGCCTAGTACGGGTACTAGCACCTTCGTATGCTAACTTTAAAGCCTAGTACGGGTACTAGCACCTTCGTATGCTAACTTGGAAGCCCCAATCAGCTGTCCTAAAGCCTAGTCGGGTCCTGCGCCAAACCTTGGCTGAAGGCATGTTACAACCATAAATTATAGAAGAGAATAAGTTGAGTACTTACCTTGCATAGTCTTGTCTTTGTTCAAAACCTGCTACAACCCCCTGTTATCCTTTGCCCTTGCTCTGCTGCCTAGAGTAAGCAGACCTCACCTTACCAAAAAATAATGATAACGATAACTTGTTTGACTGTCTGTTTCCAACCTGCCCTGCGATATTAGCCAGATACCTGCCATCGTTAGCTCGGGATGAAGGGCAAGAGTAAACTAAATGTCTGGAGATGGGATTAGTTTCGATATCTACGCGCTTGCTTGAGCAGTAGAGATTCTATCCAAACATGCAGATTGTGGGCAGAATGAGTGCAGCAGCCATGGACAGCTCTGCTTTATCGACAGCGATGGCAGCCCAGGTTGGTCCGCCCTCATTTCTTGGCTGCAACATTCAGCTATGCCCGGCCGGCGTGAAGATTTTCCACAGCAATCCCAGAACCAGAATCAGAAACTACAAATTCTCCATTCACTGTTCAACCCAGCTACAGACAGTTCCCGCTGCAGGGCCACAGCCCAGAACAGAGGAGCCCGTGGAAGAGGTAGAAGAAGTAGAACCTGCAGACAGCCCGCTGAGGCTTCTCAGAGTGTTCGAACAGAAGAAGAAGCCGAAACCCTGAGCAAAAAAGAAAGATGATGAAAAATACAGGCTCCCAATGAAAACAGCACTGTTCAGAACTCCCCTGGATCATGAAAGACTGGCCAGAAGATTTCTCAACAGCCCGCAACTGTCTCTGAAAACTTTTACCTTCCTGAGTTCATGCCTGCCCAACGACCCTCTGAGAGCTCCAGACCAAGCTTGGATGGAAGATAATCTTTTGGTTGCCCAGCAGGCTCTTGGATACCCTCTGGAAACCCTATCCGCCATTGATGAATCCAGCCCTGCAGCACAGCTTGATACAATGTTGTACGTGGCATTTCAGCATGAGGGCATGGAGAGAGGCAGCAAGATCAGAAGCATCAGGGCAGGCCATTGGCCATTCAAGATTGGCTTTTTTGGGGAATTATGTTGCGGAGTTGGGGTTCTGTGAGTTTCTGCTGCAGAGGTATCCCAGAGAGGGACCGGCTCTGCTCAGAGAGAGGGCTTTCGTGATGGTGAATAAGAGGATGTTTCCCGGCTGGCTCACCAAAGCAAGTTTAGGTAATCTCATATTCCCCAGCGAGGAGATCACTAAACTTAACCAGTTGAACGGTTGAGAGAGATTCGGTACCATGTTTATATTGCAAACAGTTTCATGTCCTATTAAGTGTTATCACGTAAAGGTCTGGCTTCTGAAAGTGATTTGAGAATTTGGATGTGTGTTCAAGCAAAATCAGTTTCCCTTTTTTTTTTTGTTTCTCTACCCTTGTGTTAATGCTTTTTAATTGTTAGAATTGGGATTCCACCAAACATGATCAAGTTACTCATATTTTGCTCCAAGCTTATGTGCATCAATTATGCAAGGGTTTTTTCACCTCTTTGTATTTGTCCCAAAAGGTCACACCACCATTATAATTTGAAAGATGGGAACGAGAATCTTGAGTAATCTCCTATCATGTGCTTACTTGCTTTTGCTATCAAGGTAATCCTTTGCTTAGGCATCTAAATCTTTTTAATTTGATTTGGAGGCTTTTGAAAATTTTTATTGTATTAATACACCTTTCTACTTACTTGGTTGCCAACTTAGAAACATCTTACTTGATGTTATTTGATCATTATTATCATCCTAGCCTTCTTTCAACAAAATAGAGTTGGTTAAGAGGTTGTGCATTCTATTTCTACCTTTGCTTATGTGTGTGATCAAAATAAAGTAGCTTTGTGGTGAGACCCTTTTTTTTTAGTGGGTCACATCTACCTTGTTAAGCAAATCTAAGAGTTGTGAATCGCATAAGATGTTGCATCGAAAAATTCATGAACTGCATGAGATTACACTTTTGAAGTGAAATCTTGGGGAAAAAAACCCAAAAATCAACAGAAATTGGTACATTTAGTGGATCTAATTAAAATACCATGATACATGTCACAAAACTTGACCTAAACAGAATCTACCAATTTAGCATCTAATGACTCACATAACCAAACACAACTTAAGGTAATATGACAATTTTGTTTCATGGTTGAGGAATGCTTTGAAGCACCATTTCCATTGAATCTCAAAAATTTTGTTTGATGGAATTTTCTAGGCCAATTTGCTCATAAGCAAATCGCCATGGTAGTGTACATGTACCATTTTTGACAAATTAGTTGATGATGATGGCCACTGCATTTGGATAATTTCCTTTTCTTGAATAGAAAAATTTGCAACCCTCACCAAAACCTCAAGCTTTCTCCCCTTTCAATCATGTCTCTTAGTAGCAAACAATGCTTTCTTTGGGCTTTTTCATGACATCAATAATTTCTAAGGTCTTTCTAGTGAGAGTGCTAACTTTCCAATCTAAAATCTCTATTGTTTACTTGCTTCTTTATCAACACCAACCCTTGATGTTGTATGGATAAATAGTTCTCCTAATCTGAAATCAAATGCACACTTTAAAGTGAATTGTTTGTAACTGTGAGTTATAGAGACTGCTAAGTTGTTTAGTCTATATTAAATTTTGTCAAATCTTGTAAACTATTTATTGTCAACAATGTTGTTATCCTATTAATTTGCAATCATGTTCAATATTTCACTCATCATAACAATGCCATTAACTTAACATCATTTATAAAAACATAGTAGTTGAATTGATAAGCTTGTTACCTTGTAGTTTGAGTTATATGTAAGGCACTATTAGATCACAAATCATAATTGTATAGCGTGGGGGGGTATTTGATGGCGTTAACGAAGACATTGACATCCATCCTTTGCATGTAATGATGTATTTTCATAAATTACTCAAGAGTATACAATTAATCTATGCTTTTTTTATGGAGAAAAATGTGGAAGCCCTGGCATTGTTAATTTAGCTAGACCATAAAGTTGTCCTTTCAGCTAACTCCATTGTGTTGGACTAGGGTAGAATGCTAATGGTGGAGAAGTCCTTTCAAGATTTTTAACTTTAAATTTCGGTTTTTATTATTTATATGAAAATATTCTGAATGCAAATAGCGCTCAAACTTTGTAAAGCTTTGTTGGTTGTTATTGCTCCATTGATGCAATCTTAGTAGTTTCCTTATGGCTGCTCTAGTTTCAAAGATTTTTGGGTCCCAAGAAGAATCATACCGTGTGAAGAATTAAGATTTTTGTCCAGTGATATAAGATTAAACTATGCATTCTGTCATGCATTGTGTTTAGAAAAATGATGTTAAGAAAAAATATTAACATATTGGACAAATTGTCTGATATCTGGCTTAAGAAGAGCAAAACTTCGCAGGATCTATCAAATATTTTTTGTTAACAGAAACCAAGTCAATCAGAGACTTTTTGTAAACAAAACCAACTCAGTAGAAGGGAAAGTACTGTTAATATTTGCATACCATTGCCAAGAAAACCGTGGTAGGCATCAATGATGGGAAATGAAGTCCCTAGTATATCAACAGTTGCTCAGCTGGGCAAACAAATTGACTTGGATGCTACTTTCCTTTTCGTGCCTATGCAATATCCCCAATTGCTTACAACTTGGTTTTGTACAAGCGAATTAGTGATTTGAAGTATGTGATCAAAATGGCAAATAAGATAAATGAACTCCTTTCTGAGAAAATAATTCTTGATACATGTGCAAGTCATGTAACAAGAATGATCACCTACTCACTTAAGCAAAAGAATAATCACTTACTCACTTAAGCAAGGTCTTGGGAAAGACTAGTAGATGAAGGAAAGCTTAATTTGTTGTGGTTGTACCCAAGCTCAAACCCAGTTTGAAACTTAAAAAATGAGCACCTTACCATCACTCTAAATGATAGGAGTCATGGACAGTGCTAATGCTTTTAGTCATAGACAGTACTATGGGTGGTTGGTTTGAAAAGTTTATAGAATCTTGCAACGTTTTGGTCTCTCCTTTGAAATTTTTAAAGGACACTAGGGAGTGGGAGTTCTACTATGTTAAATTTGAATTTTAAATCTCTTGATATACTAATTGCTTGTCATTTGCTGTTTCGAAAGCACATGCCAATCAAAAAAATCAATCTTTTCATGATTTCATTGAGATTTACAATTTATCATTTCAAATTTTTTTCTCAAAAATTTAGGAACTTATGATATCCTTTACGAGCTAAAAAAGGACTTATGATTTCCTTTTAGCGACTAACCTTCAAGGGTTATAGAAGAACTTAAAAAGTATGTAGTTTTGAGTTAATATTATCACTAAAATATAATTTTCAAATTTTTTTAATTTTTGTAAATAACAAATCATAATATTAAATTTTAATTAACTTAGCAATCCTATAGCACTACAAATTTCTTTGATCTTTCTTGTTATTTACATTTCAATGATACCATTGTATAGTTTGTATATCTTTTTGAAATTTTAATATTAATGGTATTTTGCAAGGCCCTATCTTTTCAACATATACATTTACCGTTACCATTAACTAACTACAATGGCTCAAATGGTCAGCCCATTTACAACAATTTATGAAAATGTTGCCAATTTGAGTTAGGCTATGGAAAAGTATTTATAACTAAATTATTCCAAGTTACTCTTCTACCATTAACACTCTAATATTTAATATTGTAACAATGAGGTGTTAGTTTAGTGGTATGAACCTTACCTTGGTAATCTGAGGTGATAGGTTTTTAAAGAACAATCTATAAAATATAAATCTAAAACTAGTTAGATAGATCCAAAGAATCTTAGGGACCATAAGTAAAAATTTCTTAGTGTAACCTATTTCTTATTGAGAGCTTTCTATTTTCTAGTTTTCTGTACATTGCAGCTGCAATTACATTGCTTCATCGGTTACAAAGTTATTCATTTGTTAAGTTAGTTACAAGGTTTTGCTATGATCCTGAGGCATTGTTTTGCCTAACGCACAACAAGCATATAGAAAGTCTGGTTCTTTCCCTAATAATTTTGGCATTGCACCTAAATACAGCATATGAGATACTGACATCAGGGAAGCCTTGTAGACCAAAGAAGGAAGAGATTGTGACAGCCCATGGAAGGAACCTTTTAAGAACTATTTTGATCATGCATCTACAAACATTGCAAATTGGCAAATGGAGCTAATTTGGCAGAGAGTTCAGGCCTTTTGTGCTTGACATAATTTTCTGCTAAATATGAATTCAAATTTAAATAAGGAAAACATTGCTAATCCAACCATATACGGTTTCGAAAGTTCATATTTTGATGTGCAAAACTGATCATATTTTGATCACTAATTCAACAAATATATGGACATGAAGGCTGGTAGGATTCAACCTAAGGGTTTTCTGCAAACCACTTTAACATGTTCTAAAATAATATAACCCATATTTGAAGAAAAGAAAAATAAAAAGGAACCCAAATAACACAGCTTCCACAACTCTTTAAGTTCTGGCCTTCAACAAGATGGAGAAGCTCGCATTGTATCTCTATATTTCAATGCAAATTGTAAGCTGGGAGAGTACAAAAGTATATTAATAGTTTGATAGCACTACTGAAAATAAATTATACTATACAGGAACAATGAGGCAAATATCACAAGAGATAAAATGATAGTGAGCCTAGTCTAAAAGATTCCATTTGGATGACCTTTTTAACAGAAATCAAAGTAATCAAATATGTGTTGTTGAAACCTGAAATAAGTGAAACATAGTTATACTTGAGATATATAGTTCAATTAAAACTTTATATAATTCAGCATTGTTTGAACCCATGAGCTAAAGGTTCCAAATTAACCAAATATGATAGCAAAGGCTTTGATAATAGTGTAATACAAAAAATTATAAAACAATTTGAAAAATTAGGCAGTTAAAAAGGCTCATAAAACTGAGCATACCCTCAATTTCCAAAATAAAAAAGTTGCAGCCACTCATTGGTTAATTTCAAAAAGTTGAATATCATGCTTAAGCAATTAAAAAATAAATATATATTCAATACGTTGCAAAACAAAGCTTTCCAAAGTTTACATTCTATCTTACCCTAAAAGTTTACATGCAGTTTACATTCTATCTTACATGTGATATTCTATTAGTTGTTTGGGCAGTGTAGTTAGTAATCATAGCGTTCAAGTCCAAGCTCAAACAGAGTTATGGAAATATACATCTTTTTTTAAATTTTTGTTTATTGAACTGTCTTCAATTCAATATAACCTTCAATGAGTAAATGATAATAACACGGCATGATAGGGCACAAACCTCTAATCGGATGTTGACTTAGCATATCACACAAGAACCAAGAAAGATGGCAGAATTTAAGTAATAAATTAACTAAGTATTATTGCTAAAAATAAAACTAAATATAAAAAATGAACTATGAGAAATAAAATAAAATCTAAGTATAGAAATGTCAATAAAAGAGCGTAAATATTAAAATATTGAGAGCTATGATATGGAAGAAAAAGTTTTAGTTCCCTTTCCAAATAAAGAAAATGATTTATTGCTGAAAAAGAAGTGTTTGCCTCCTATAGAAGGGCAAAATACAAGTGTTGGTGAAAAAACATAAGTGAAATAAAAAGAACCCAATTTGTGAACAAAATCTGGGTTGGAAGGTAAAATTGAACCTCTAGAGTATGGGTATATAAATGGGAAAGCTGCAGATGCTGTCTAGAATCAAATCAGGGCCAAAATAGGGTTGTTTTGGCTGTGTCCCAAGAATGACGATGCAACTGAAAAATTCTAACTATGGTGACTAACACAAGAACTGCTTGATTGATGCTAACACTATTAACATCAGTGCTTGGGCTGTTGGAGGCTTGGGAGCCGAATTGAGCTCATGGTGGCCCTGAAGCATGTGGGAGACACTAGGATGTCTGATGCTCCTGCTCTAGATCTCAAGAAACCACCTCTAAATATGGGTTTTGATCCCATATTTATAGGTTAGGGCTGCCAAATTCAACCTCAAAGTCAAGTGCAGTTAACTTGGAGTTCATTTGGAGTTTGTTCTTGGCAAGTTTGACTTGAGAGACTCAATAATGTGGGTCCCACAAGAGGTGACACTGATGCACATAAAATGACACGTGTTAGCATCACCTTCCAGGGTTAGAAAAATTTCCATTCCCAAAATTTTCAGAGTCACCAAAAGTGAGGCTAATATGCTAGGTCATGAGCCAGAATGGTCTATGGAGACCTCCAAGAGCTGGAAATGTGTCTTGTGATGCCGTTTTTGAGGAGTTTTGTGCTCAAATTGAGATGGGACAATGTCAAGACCACACTTGCCTTAGTCATTGTGAAATTGAAAAAATAGATATAATACATGCAAGATGAGATTAAACAACACTGTTTAGTAATTCAAACTTGGATGGCTGGGGCTGACCATGAATCCTGATTTATGCTAAATTGCTTGTCCATGTTTGCAATGCTCTGGCTGACCACAAATTTCTAATAAAAACAGAAATCAGTTTCACCTTACAAAAGTTCAGAACCCATGAAATTACAAGAATCAATATCTTGAAGTTCAAAATCTTTTTGTATAAGCATACATTCTCCGGAAAAAATATTTAATGTCTAGTAAACAGAGTTTAAAAAAAAAGGAAATGAAAGTCTCAGCCTACAACCAAGCATGATGGTTAATATAATAACATTTCAAATTCCATAACTGACATATATGGCTAGAAACATGAATTGAGTCCCTCTCTATTCTTACTAAAGAACATACCTGCACTGAAATATGTTACATTATAGCTAATTAAATTTGGTTGTCTTACTTGAAGGCAAAAACAATACAGCTTCTTGGCAAAAATGCATGAATAGGTACTCATTGATAATGCAGTTTTGGTGAAGTCAGTGATTTGTTTTGGATCTAAACAAATANTTAACAGTTTTACTAAAATTGAGGAAGCAAAACAGCTAATTTAACCATCTATATCTCATCCTACTCTAAATAAAAACATAAAATATGTTGCTTTACAGACCACACCTTATGCCTTGTGCTGTAGAACATATTCATCAAACTTGGCAGCATCCGCCTTGATCTGAATAATGCACTTCTTGGCTAGAGCATTCAAATGCATTGGAATCCACTCCATCTGATCAAACCAATGCAGCAGCGTCATAATCTCTCCCGAAACCCTAACATCATTATCCTCTTTCTCAGCAACGTCACTGGTTCTCACAAGGTCTTCCTCAAATCCCAACTTGTCACATTACTTTCTCTTATTTCCGGTTCTTAATACCATGGCATCAGGAGGAGGGCTTGCATTTTCAACCTTACGCACTATTTTGATACAAAGTACAGTTTCCTCCCCAATTTTGATAACATCGCCATCGTGAAGAGGCCGGAACTCAAGCGGAGGAAGCACGTAATCACTGAGAATTGTGCCGTTTGGCATATTCAGGTCTTGAATTTCCCACTGCCAGGGAGAATTAAGCTTTATCAGAAGATTCTTCCAAATGTAGCTAATATGGAAAGGAGTAACAGCAAACAACCACCAGTTATTCCCTCTTCTTTTGTTAATGTCAAGGAAAATAACAAAACGAATGCAATGACATCCGCTGATTTGCAGAGAAACAGCCCCTGCTTGTTCTGGTTGGTGTCGCTCCATTGTTGGAATCGTTTTCTCGCTCCCGACTGCGCTAGTTTCGAAAATCTTCTAAGCCAATGATTGAGATCACGCTCTGCCAAGTAAATATCAAATTGAAATCAAAAGAATTGCGCGGTGTGAATGTAAGCGCACTAAAGCCCTCCCATTTATGACATGAAGTAAAGGTCATCACTGGTAGACTTAGTAATGCTTATCACGTTAACCGGGTCTTACAAGGGACGGCAAAGAGACCTCCTCGGATTTTTAACTTAGAAACTCATTAAAAATAATTAAACTTTGTTTTGTATACAACTATTGTAACTTTAGCATACTCCTAGCATAAAGAAAGTGCATGGGGATGGTGGGGATGGGATGGAAGGGGTATATGAGCGTAATTTTATTTTATTTTAAATAATATTTACTCTTAAGATACAATTTAAAATTTTATAATTAATACTAAATAAATTATCGTAAATTGTTCAATGATAAAATTAATACATTTATTATAGTAGTTTGTGAATGTTATCAAATGCACACAATCAAGTGCAAGTTCAACTTGTGAAATCATAGAAAACTCTTGAATATCACTCCCAAAATCAATGCTGGTAAACATGAAGATACCATAGAAAAGGATTTAATAAAACCTTCCAAAAACAAATAGGAGATAACAAAAAGAGACTAGATGATAGTAAGTTACACAATGCAACTACTTTCAAAGAAATTCTAGTTGCACAATGGGAGTATATGGCTAGCAAAATGGCATTGTTGGATGAAATCCATGAATAAAATAAAGAAATTCTTCAAAGGGTGTGAGCCCTTGAAGAGAAGATCGAGGGAAAATATGAGACTAGTATTGCTCTAAAGGATAATGAATAGATTTTGCTGAAATTAGTAGAACTTGAAGCTAAAGTGGAGGAAAACAAAAATGAATCTAATCATGAAGGAACAAAAATAAAGACGGAATCTACAATTGCATAAATTTTGAAAGAGCAAGATAAAAAAAGGGCAAAAGGAAAAAATTTTGTTTTGTAGGTATCCTAGAGATAGAGGGTGAAACATATGAAACTTTATTTAAGAAAGTTGGAAAACTTATAGATGATATGTATATAACTTCTCCAAAAATTCATAAGAAAGTTGGAAAACTTATAGATGATATGTATCTAACTTTTTCAAAAATTCATAAAGTTTTTAGGGTTCTAGGTGAATGACATGAAAAGACCTGAAATATAATTATTAAGTTTCAAGATATAAAAGATAGAGTGCATGTTTGGAAACATCAAAGCCACATGAAGCAAATTGAGAATAGGAAAAACATTTAGATAAATAAGGATCTTACTTGAAAGAAATTTGCACAAAGGGCTAAACAATAGAAAAAGGTTAAGGAAACTGGTAGCATACTTAAATACTAGGGTAGTCATTACAAATTAGTATTCCAAAAATTATTCAAAAAATGTATAGGCCCTTTAAGGTTTGGATTTCTTAACATTGATAGTAGAATTATAAATAAAGTTGTTTTTGGTTTTGTTGAAACTTAGGAAGATGTTGGTTTTATAGATTTTATAATTTTTGGATTTATTAAATTTGTTGCAAAGAATACAAGAGTAGGACAAAGAGATAGACCTTCTAGGGACATTGCAATGTTAGTAAGGAAATCTATTGAAAATTGTGTACTTTTAGAAAGAATTAATAATCATAAACAATATGCTTGGCTAAAAGTCCTATGTCAACATGGTTGTGCTTTGCTTGTCATATGCTATTTTGCTCCTAGAGATGCTACATTGTATGATTTTATAGAGTTGTCTTGTGATCATCCTTTTTAGTTCTTAGTCAAAGATATTGTAGAATTTGAAGCAAAAGGCTTAGTATTTATTTGTAGAGATTTTAATACAATGATAGGTTGAGAGCAAACAAAAATTATTCAATAGAAACATAATGTTGGGAGTTTCAATATTGTTGAAGATCACAATTAGACACAACATTGTATAGATGCCACTATTAATAAGATTGGCCAACAACTATTAGAATGGATAAAAATTGTTGATCTTCTAATTTGCAATGGACTTGCTACATTTCTTGAATCTTCATCATTTATATTCATATGACCTCAAGGTAACTCTTGCATTAATTTTATTAAGGAGTTAAAAGTTGGAAAAGATTTGATGGAGTCTTGCCATCATCATGTTGAATTTTTATTGCAAATTCCAATTGTTTCTCACATAGGAAAAAAAAGAATAGAAACAAAATGTTAGTACAACTCACCTTAGCAATTAAGGAAAAATATATGAATGTAGCACATAATAAATGGGCTTTTGAAAAATAACATAAGGAGCTTGAACAAATTTTTCTTACAGCAACTAAGCAAGTTGTGCATTCACAACAACAAGGTGTTTAGAAGACTTGGTTTGATGAAGATTATGTGTAGGCTAGGCAGAGTCACAAACAAAGTTTAGTTAAGGAGTATAAATGATATTTTTAAATATTAAAGTACTATTTTACTAGAAAATTTTACAAGATAGCAATCACACCTATTATCTTATATGGTACTAAACGATGGTACAACAGAAGCAAGAACAATGAATCAATGTGTTAAAAATGTGAATAGTTATACATGTTAAATGGTAATGGAAGAGATAAGTTGCATAATACAAACATTCAAGGATGACTTAGAGTGGCTTCTACTTTAGAAAAGTTATAGGATTGACATCTTAAATGGTTTAGGCAAAGAATATAAGATGAGCCTAAGGTTGCTAGATTACTGCACCAAAAAAGTCAAAGAAAGGAAGAAAAAAATATAGTTAAAAAAACATTGAAGATGATACTAAGAAATTATAAATAAACAAAGCTTTATGTCTTCATATAGGTGAATTGCTAAAAAGAACTTAAGTAACTTAATCTTATTTTGTTGAGAAAAGCCTAAGGTGATGATGGTTTTGATAACTAGTGAATCCCTACTAATGGTATTTAAATTTGATCTTTAAATTTATCATTTTTATGCATGACACATCATCATATTGGACTTATCCATGCATTGAAGTCCAACATTCCTTTCTTTAAGAATATTGCTTTTCACTACATATTCACTATCACTTGGGCGTTGATGAGCGATGGAGCATCCAACACTCAACCATACAAGTCATGAGTGTTCACACATGACCCGATCGTAATCCATGGATGGACAATGTTATTATGCTAGTAATTGAGTTGAAACTCATGATTGATGTTTTCTCACTTTGAGTTAGTGAAGTCTAAGTGTATGGTTTAACTCACAATGAGGCATATGATTACTGATGTTGTATGGCTCAAATAGCTCCTAGTAATAGACATAGTGAAAATGGATATTAAGTTCTAAGTCTAAGTAATGATAGAAATGTAAGTCTAATCTATCCTAGAGCAATAGGTATCCATTCCTAGTTTATCGATCACGCCTTGGGCTCATGCACACATTCTAAGACATTGTATCAATGATGATGTATCATGTATCATGGCGTTGTATCAACGACATCATTGCTATGATGTTGAATTGAGACGAATTTTGACTTTATCATACCCCCATAATTGATACCGAATCCCCAAGCCATATCTTCCCCATTATCGCTTTGATTTTCGTGATTTTCATGCCAATTTGATCATGGAGTACTCATCTTAGTTGTGGGGGTGCTAGTGAGGAAAAATTAAGATAATTTTTCAAAACATTTCTAATGCCCAAAAGGTATTTTAAGGATAAGTATGAAGTGAACGTTGAAATTTTTAAGGAATAATCAAACATACTAATGAAAAAACATTTAAAATAATGCTTTTAAGAAACCATAATCATCATTATGCATCATACATAAGAACAAATAGACAACCAAAATTTGAAAAACTCTCCCTTTGGTGCAATTGAAAAATGGTGAAAATGGCACTAAGTATCCACCTATTTATACTTTTTTGTAGATCCAATATCAGGGACCCAACATCGAGGATCCAATATCAGTGCAAACTCAATATTGGTGACTCGATATTGGAGCCCAAGAAATTTCACGTTTCATAAGGGTTTGATGGAAAAAAATTGATTCCTTTGGATGTCTGGAAGGTTTTAAGGTTACTTAGAGGGTTTGGACGATGGAGAAATGCACATTTTTGTCAAAAATTTGTCATTGGAAGTTCATAGAGAAGGAATCTTCGGCTATGAAAGTTCATTAAATAGATAAGAAGGGTAATGTATTCATGTTTTTAGAATGAATAGTTTGATATGATATGGAAAGTATTTATTAACATTTCATGATGTTGGAAGATTCAAGATGATGTGGAATCGCTTGGTAGGTATAAGATACAACAATTATACAAGTGGCTCCCCCACCAAGTAGGCTCTAGCCCTTAATGCCCTTGTATAACCATGCCTAAAAGTGTCCTTAGGCACTTAAGGAGTTGAATGTAATGCATACTTGTTTAGAAAAACACACATGTTAGTACCACTAAATTGGAAAAATAACACTATGTTACTAAAAACCACAAGTTATGACTATTCAAACAGTGAGATGAGATGGACTTAGAAGCGATTGCAAAAATTGGGATGTGAGGTATCTTACCATAGGCATGATGAATTCTTATATTTTATTAGTGGTTAAAGTAATCACTAGCCTTTCTATCCAAGATTCAAACCAAGTCTAGACCACATTTCAGTGACATTGCATCATTTCATCTCTTGGAATTACAATTGTAGACTATCAATGTTGCAAGAAGTACTGTCACTTGGTGTATTGTCCAAGAAAAGAGTTTTATTCATGGCACTTTATTTTTATTTTTATATTTCTAAGAAGCTGCCTATCTTCAAGCATGGATAAAATGTCTTTCTAGTGGAACCCCCTGAAATTTATTTTGTATTCTTTTATTTTGATCTGTGTTAAACTTTTAAGGTAGCACTTGTTTTACTCTTACTCCCATTTTTCGTTAGACTTACAAGGATATGATACAACCTTAGCAACATGATAGAACTCACAAAAATAATCCAAAAGAATCCATAAATCGTCTTGATGTCACACCCTTTTCATTTCCACTTGGTTCTTCACTTTTTGATCCATGCATGATGGGACACGATATCGCATAGGCCACGATATCGTGTCTTTCCCTACGATATCACGTGTACACAATATCGTAGCCCATCGCCAGTTCTATAAATAAGAGGCGAATCTCCCTTGTTTCTCCATCTAGATCTTGACCCTTAGCAAAACTCTGGTAGTTTTACCTCTCTAGAGATAGAATAATTTCCATGTGCCCGCAATAGGAGTCTCAAACTGAACGGATCTTTATTTGAGCAAATATTGTACCTAAGCACATGTTTGTGTATGGAAATAAAGATGAACTTTTGGATAAACCTTATAGTGCATGAACTAAGCTAAATAGGACTTTAATTAATGTTATTTACTACTTTCCTAGTTAATCTATCTCAACCCTTAACTCCTAGTTAAGTGCATTCAGTATGACCGCTTCGAGCATGTGCGTTACGCTTGGTAATCCCAGTAACGAATAGCGTTTGGTAATCCCAAAAGGTTGCATTGGTTTAGGGTGTGAATGGCAAGTGGGACGAATATTGATGCTAGGCATTAGAACTTAGTTAGTTAAAGTTAGTTACTTATTCTCTTCACCCTTTCCCTCATTAGCATAAGAGATAAAAGATAAAAGACATAAAAATCACATACCTCAGACTTAACCATACAACCGTGACAAATACAAGTAAGTTTGGGAAGACAACAAATAATTAACCTTAAGTGTTCCATAAGGCATGTAGGCACTTAGTCTGTGAAGTTCGACTGGATCGCACATGTAACGCTCATATTTATATGGTTGAGTGTTAGGATACCTCGCCACTCATCATTGGCATCGTTGCTAGGGACTAAGTTGTTTGTGCGCTAAGTAGAACATAGGAAATCACTCACATCGTTTGGAGCTTAAACGAACCCTTAAGGTTAATTAAACAAAAAATTATATAACGGTTAATCAGCACACCAATAAGAGAAAACAATGTCTTCTTCTTCAAACAAGAGCATCTCACTTCCTAGGGATAACACTAGAGACAAACGGCAGCACCAAACACATAACCAAAATCCACCAGGTCCTCAAGAATTCAATGTGGTGTACATTCATCATGATGAATATGTACCCAACTTTACCTTTGTCTTCCATCAAGATGAACAGCTATGTTGAAGAGATTTGGAAGGTAACATGGTGTTACCTCCAGATAGAGTCACTCCCAACATGCTCCTTCGTGCTCTTGCATGAATTGACATGTCGCAATTATACGCTGAGTACGTTGCGTGCGATTACAACACAAGGGATTACCATCCCACCAAAGTGCAACGTCAACGGGATGAACGGCAGGAGAGTTACCACACATCGTTGAAGGGAAAAGGCCCCCCGTAATGCTTCACCTGTTATAAATGAAATTAAGGGTGGGGAACCTATGAGGTGGTGTTCCTCCTCCTAACAATGGTCAGGAGGTGGTGTTTCAAAACCTACGATCCACAATTCATAACTCTGGTTCTGATCCCCATTAACACCAAGTGTTCAACGAGGGAACATAGACACATAACAAGGGTGAGCATTCTGATCGTCATCACAATCGGGGTAGGGATCACCGAAGAGAAGGTAGGAGACATCTCCATGGCGATGGCTCTCCTTCTTCTTCCCCTTCATGAGGGCATTCACCCTCTCCTTCAACATTGGGATGCAGTCACAAAGAACCCAACTGTGAAGACAAGGGTAAGCAAAGTGAGAAACCTTGACAAGAGAGTTAAGAGAGAGGATGAGGACACTCAAAAGAATCAAGGCATGGGAGAAGGGAAAGTAGGGAACTGCATAGGCATCATAGATACTACGAGAGAAATGACAACGAAGAACCCCTACTTGCAACCTGAAGTATGTTAGACATTACAGAGGCTGTTAGAATACCTACAAGGCATCAAAAAGATAGCTGGATCAAGAGACTAGACATGAATAATATTTCACGCTTTGAAGGGGGATACAATGCTGATCCGCAGAACCACTTACAGGCATTTCATGATGCCTATGCCTTACAGAACATTGAAAATGAATGGCAGAAATTAAAGTTATTTCCTAGGACATTGATAAAGGAAGTGGAAAGCTGGTACTGGTCCTTAGAACTAGAGACCATTAGGAGGTGGAGTACAATGTTAGAATTATTCAACGATAAATATCAAACGTACTCCCAGGTGTCCAACCTATGTAAACAGATCCAAGGGTGGAAGCAGGGTACTCACAAATCCTTAGACACTACCATGGATCATTATTATACACTGTTACATCATTGCCCAGGCCATGGCTACTCACAACAGGATCAACTACGCCATCTCGTAGATGGACTTAGGCACAAAACTAGGAGAACCCTTGGGACATATGCCCAAGGGAGATTATCTGAGCTTAGGTCCCATCGGATCCATAGATTGTTGGAGTAAGTAGCTAAGGAAGAAGGTGAGCTACAGAAGAGAGAAAGTATGGAACAAAACAACCGCAATCCTTTCCTTCGAAAAAGGGGAGTGAAATTCTGTGAGGATGAGGAAGAGTCACCACTCGAAGAGTTAGTACATAGGAAAACCTTGCCACTGCAAAAATTAACAACCAAAGTGTCGGCTAAGGTAGACTAAATGTGGGATTCCTTAGACAGTAGAATTGAAACTATTTTGAAAATTGTAGAGGAGTCTAAGGAGAGAGGTAGTAACTATGATAAGAAAAAGAAAAGAGAAGTGGTCAATGCATGTAACAAAGGTAAGGGTAAAGTTTCTATGACTGAAGAGGTTGTGGATTTGGATATAGATGATGACGATGGATGTGAGATATGCCAATATGACCATCCTAAGGAATGTTTTCCAATAATCTCACATCTACAAGAGTCTAGGGTGTATGCACTCAACCCAAGACTTAACAAACAGCAAGCACCCCATTGGTTACCTTATCCCCAAGGTAACCTAAGGTAGTTCCACCAACCCTTCACGTATTACCCAAGTGGAACTCCACCACAACCTATAGGACAGCACCAGCAGTGGTAATACCCACAGTCATGGGGGATGCCACCGTCAAGGCAGCAATATCCTTACTGGCAACTAGATCCATATGGCTACTATGTGCAGCAGCCAATCTCTCCACCTGAATCTGTCAGTTATATAACACCACAACGTCACTACCAAGCCCAAGAGTATTATAAGACTCCTTCTCCTGGGAGAGACACACCACATGCATACTATCCTCCAAATCCATCTACCACTCTCACATCAATAGCTCCACTACCACCCGCTCTAGCAATGCAAGGGGAACTACCCACTCAACCGTAATAACGCAATGCTACGAGAGCTGTAAACCTTCAACCTGTTGCTGGTTTTGACAACCATTCAAGGAGAAGACCTTTCTTCAAAACCAAAAGCCTAAACAAGCTCTCACAACCATAAACGGTTGAGTCCCAAAATGTCTCTCCATCAAATAAGGCTTCAAAGCTCCCTTCAAACCAACATCAGAGCTCAACGCACATGGTTATGTTAACACATATTGTTACTGATTGGATCAAGGTGGGCCACCTTCCCAAGAAATTCTCTGATCCTAGAAGCCCACTAATTTATCTCCAAGTCGTTGGGAATGAACCTCATAAGGATCTTCTTAACTTAGGTTCTAGAGTCAACTTAATCTCACAAGAAATGTATAAAGCCTTGAACCTTCCTCCACTCAAGAAGAGCAACATCCGCTTAGAGTTGGCTAACTAGTCCATCACTGTTCCTTTGGGACAAGTCGAGGACATTGTTACCACTGTGTGTGGTTGGTCATACCCAGCTGATTTCCTAGTGATCCACATAAACAATGACAAAGGGGACCTCCCGATAATAATGCGAAGGGCATGGTTGAGTACAATAGATGCATGCCTAGGAATTCATGATCTTTCCCTAGAGATATCTAAGAAAAATGCTTATAGAAAGATCGAGAAGAAGAAGGTTCCATGCATCACATACAGTGACTCAGAGGGTGATGACGTACATGAATGTTCAACATTTCCTGCATGCAACTGGTGTGCCCAAGGAGTTAACATATAAAAGTTCCTATATGTAGCAAACACACAACAAGAGAACACCCAGTGGTTGATAGCTAATCAAAAGAGAAACTTACCAATATGCATGGAACGAACTCGGGGAACAACTTGCACCCACAGCGACGACATAGATACATTGGAATATGAGTGTCTCCAACTTCCAATCCTTAACCTAAAAACATCAATTGGGAGAAGTTGGATACTTCTAAGAAATTCAAACAAGCACTCATTATTTCAGATCTCTCCCTTTCCATTCAGTCATGGGGGAGATGGCCACCTATGCTGATTAATCAAGGCCCATAGTTCCTCTTTAAGTTTTTGTTTTACACATTTTTGTTTTACAAATTTCTTTAACTTTTCTTGCTTTTGTTTTACAACATCATTTATACTTTTCTAGTTATTTGTTTGTTTGTTTGTTTGTTTGTTACATTTGTCACTTAATAAGTGCTTCGCATATGGTATGAACTGTATTCCATTGATTGCTAATGTTTGGTTTTTACTTTTAAGTTATAATGTTGATACTAGGGTATGGTTCTTTTGATATAATAGGCAACGAGTCCACTTCATCCATACATTTATAAATTTCTATGGTCTCTCTGGGCTTGGAAATGTACAGTCCCTTTCTAAATAAGAACTTTCAATGAATCGGTGATTGAGTATTTCTCAAACTAAGGAAGGACTTAAGGATTGAAAAGGGTGTGGCTTCAAGGGGATTTGATGCATTTTTTTTGGCAATTCTCTTGGGTGCTTGGATGTTTTCTTCTTGAGTTTCCCTTCCCATTCCGACATTGCTCCATTATTGGGAAGCTGAGCTGATAAAAATAAAAAGTCTTTGCATGGTGTGGTTCTCATGTATAAACACATAAAACACAAAAAAAAAAATAGTGAGAATTCAAAGCACACCCCTTAGAAGAAATAATTATATGGGCTACAAGCATTAGTTAAGGAACTAAATAAAAATGTTCCCTCTAACTAAGGCCCTTCCTCGCTTCCTACCTCCTCTTTCGCTTCGTTGGAATGTTGGTGACTCTTGGGTGGAGACATTCTTGTTACTTCAAGTGGATGGTTTGGCCGAATGTAATAATGCAAACTCACTGGATGTGGTTTGTTTGAGGCCAGATTTGGAATGGGATCTACTAAGTCACATTAACCATGAAACACACAAGGGGTTGTACACCACCTTGTTCTTGGAATTCCATTCCATTCTCTCCTCTCCATCCTTCTCTCCATGGTTCACCTCATTTCCGGTTGTATCAGTAGTCCATATTTTGGGTGATGTATTGTTTTCTTTTTGGTAGGCTCTTGTGGTTAAGACTTTAACTCTTGTCTCTGAATGACATTTCTAGAGCCTACGGACTCTTTGAATGTGGGAATGTCAGGGCATTAAGGGCATGAGCCTGCTTTGGGGAGGACCTACTGGCATTCCTATTTGGTGCATCCGTTAATTTCTTTCCCTTAAACATTCCCGTAATCACCATTTATTTGTTCATCTCCATCTCTGGCATCCATTTTATCGGCGTTTCCATTGTTTCTTTTTCTCCATCTTTCTTATTCCTTTTCTTTTTCTTTTTCCATTCTAGCGCTATTGGAGGTTTGCTCTTAGTCATGGGGGTACCGGTCCAATTTTTTCGATTTTCTCCTAACCCCTACACCTTAGGTAGCCACCAATATTATATCTCTAGACCCACATCAGCCATACCACAACTCAACCAATAGACCTTTCACCAAAGCAAGGTATCAACTGCATTGTGATTCTTTTACCCTTGCTAATATCTGACTGTGTTGTGTGTGCAGATGGTAATCATACAACAACAAATTGGATCTGGAGGGAACACTTGGAATGGATCGATGTTGAAGTTGTTATGCAAGGAATGAGATCGATGGCGTGCTTATGGATGAACAATGAAACGCGCAATCTTGGCGTTGGCAGCAGCAGACTTCTTTTTTTCTCTCTCTCTTCTCTCTTCTCTCTTAGCTACCAATAAGGCCTAATGTCAAATGTATAAAGTGTTCACTCTTATTGTCGTGAACACTAGTTTTTATCATGTTCTGTAATGATGATCTGTTCACATGTCATCTCATTCACCATTAGTCCATTCAAGTCAATAATCCCATACCTTTCCAATATTTTGTAAGGAACTAGAGGACGAGTTTTTATTCAGTCATGGGGGTATGATGGGATGCGATATCTCATAGGCCGCGATATCGCTTACGTGATATCGCAGCCCACCACTAGTTCTATAAATAAGAGGTGGCTCTCCCTTGTTTCTCCATCTAGATCTAGACCCTTAGCAAAACTCTAGCAGTTTTACCTCTCCAAAGATAGAATAATTTCCATGTGCCCACAATAAGAGTCTCAAAGTGAATGAATTCTTATTCGAGCAAATATTGTACCTAAGCACATGTTTGTGTACGAAAATAAAGATGAAATTTTGGATAAACCTTACAGTGCATGGACTAAGCTAAATAGGACTTTAATTAATGGTATTTACTACTTTCCTAGTTAATCTCTCTCAACCCTTAACTCCTAGTTAAGTGCATTCAGTACGCCCACTTCGAGCACATGCATTACGCTTCGTAATCCCAGTAACGAATAGCGTTTGGTAATCCCAGAAGGTTGTATTGGTTCAGGGTGTGAATAGCAATTGGGACGGATACTGATGCTAGGCATTAGAACTTAGTTAGTTAAAGTTAGTTACTTAATCTCTTCACCCTTTCCCTCATTATCATAGGAGATAAAAGATAAAAGACATAAAAATCACATACCTCAGACTTACTTAACCATACAACCATGACAAATACAAGTAAGTCTAGGAAGACAACGAATAATTAACTTTAAGTGTTCCATAAGGCGTGTAGGCACTTAGTCTGTGGAGTTCAACCAGATCGTGCATGTAATGCTCATATTCGTATGGTTGAGTGTTGGGATACCTCGCCAATCATCAATGCATAATGATCGCAAGTTTATTATTAGTTGTATGTTGTATGATGGAAAAGAATATCATTATGGCCATGGTAAAAAACTCTTATGAATGGAATGTGTGGATGATTGGTGTGGGCTCACTATTTAAATAATTAGTCCCTTATGGCTTTGAAACACCACAAAAATTTTAGCAACACTTCCAAACAACTTCAGGGCCTCTGAAACGGCTTCAAGCAGCCCACCATGGAGTAAGAAAGATTCTCTTGGAGCCCACAGATCATGATGACAAGTGTCGGTGTTAAGAATCATCAGTTTCAAGGTCAAAAAAATACAATTTTGGCTAAGTACACTGTGCAGACGTTGCACAGTGTAAGGATCCGCGTCACCAACTTTTGGAGCCCCGAAATTCAGCCAAAACAAGCTAAAATCAAGCACAAGGACCCCCCATGACCTTTGCCAAGGTCCCTAGCGGTTCCCAGCCTTCAGAAAATCAAGATTCGGGCATTAAATCAGGTGTTTTCGGCTACTTACATTGAAACACTATTCATTTTACACTGAAACACTATTCATATTACGCTGCAAAGCGTAAGATGCATAAAATACTATTCATCTGTGCGAACACTATTCATATTACGCTACAGAGCGTAAGATGCGTAAAACACTATTCATCTGTGCGAACACTATTCATATTACGCTGCAGAGCGTAAGATGCGTAAAATACTATTCATCTACGCGAACACTATTCATATTACGCTGCAGAGCGTAAGGTGCGTAAAACATTATTCATCTACGCGAACACTATTCATATTACGCTGCAGAGCGTAAACTGCGTGAACACTATTCATATTACGCTGCAGAGCGTAAACTGCGTGAATACTATTCATATTACGCTGCAGAGCGTAAGCTGCGTGAACACTATTCACTGCGTGAACACTATTCATCGCGTGAACACTATTCATCGAAGTTTCAAAAAATTCCAGAAATATCTCAGAAAATGGCAGAGAATTATCAGCATCAGTAACTTTCACAACATTCCAGAAAATTTCAGAAAGACTCAGAAACAAAGAAGTTTCACACAAATGGGGGGTCAAATTTCTCTTGTTGTACATTTCATTGTAAGTCGACATGTGCGGGCATGTTAGGCCCTCATGTTTAAATTAAATGTACTTTCATGGGCTTGAATAACCCATAAATTGTAAAATGCAATGTACCTGGTCAAGAACGTAGCTTCCCGGCACACATCCAACTCGTGCACAACTATCCGACACACATCCAACTCTCGCCAGCATGCATCCAACCCAAGCACAACTATCCATTGGACACATGTTACCAGATCCACTTTCCTCTCATCTCTCAACCGTTGATTCCATTCTAAAATTCTATGTCGGAGCACGGCCCAACCCTATAAATACCCTGTCAATTCACATGAATCAAGGGGGGGCGATTAAAGGCAAAAATCAGACACATTGGCAATTCTGAGAAATTACAGAATTGGCAATCCTTGGGCGCTCGGCACATCTGACTGTTGGCATCCAAGCATTTCTCACGTTCATCACATCACATTATCACATCGTCACTTCAGACATTATCCTGGGGCTTAGTGCTTGACCTGCCATCCACACGTGCAGCTACACTTTGACCGGTGCATACATTTCTATTAAACAATACAATACAGTTTCATTGTTGCCTCTCGTTTACATTGTTTACTTCA
>MNCI01006793.1:215166-240901 GCA_015680685.1 Gnetum montanum | reverse complement strand
AAGAACGTAGCTTGCCGACACACATCCAACTCGTGCACAATTGTCCGACACACATCCAACTCTCGCCAGCATGCATCCAACCCAAGCACAACTGTCCATTGGACACATGTTACCAGATCCACTTTCCTCTCATCTCTCAACCATTGATTCCATTCTAAAATTCTATGTCGGAGCACGGCCCAACCCTATAAATACCTTGTCAATTCACATAAATCAAGGGGGGGCAATTAGAGGCAAAAATCAGACACATTGGCAATTCTGAGAAATTACAGAACTGGCAATCCTTGGGCGCTCGGCACATCTGACTGTTGGCATCCAAGCATTTCTCACGTTCATCACATCACATTATCACATCGTCACTTCAGACATTATCCTGGGGCTTAGTGCTTGACCTGCCATCCACACGTGCAGCTACACTTCGACCGGTGCATACATTTTTATTAAACAATACAATAAAGTTCATTGCCTCCTATTTACATTATTTACCTCGATTTATGCTTTGTTTACAATATAGCTCGGTTTGCACTTTATTTATAATTTAGTATGCTCTGTTTACATTTTTTTTGTGTCGCTGTTTGCATTCCGTTTACATCCTGTTTACATACCGTTTACGATAACCCCAGTGCTAGCCGTAGCTTACGCTCGGGGAAGTCCTTGGTTGATTTGCATGCAAACCATCCAAGGCACTCTGCCTTCGTTTACTGTTCCAGCTTGCCCTCGGGCGAAGGCAGGGTCAGTTGTGGCTGCGCAACAATCTTTCGGTGTCTATTTCCATTCCAGCCTCACACCGACGATTTAGATCAGTACAAGCTTAATATCATAGAGGAATCTTCATCTTATTGGGCTACATCTTGCCTTTATTCATAATATGTATTATTAGTAATCAAAATTATTTACAAAGGATTTGAACACAAAGTAAATGTTAAAGAATGAAAAATGATAAAGAGTTAAAAAATGTGAAAAAACATAAAAGGGTAAGAAATGGAAAAGTGTAAAAGAATAAGAAAATGCCAAAGAATGTGTAAAATGAAAAGAATGTGAAAAGCATAAAAGAATGGAAGAATTGTATCAAAGAATGTGGAAGAGTCAAAAGAATTGTAAAACAAAAAATGGAAAATTACTTATTAATTCTAGAATCAAGGTAAGGCATCTCCCCCATGACTAAACTCATGGGTGAGTATTCAAAAAATGCTCCCTAGATCTCCTGGATCATACACTCTAGGTGGTTCACTTACAATCTTTAGTGATTTAACATTTCAATTATTGTTCTAGGTAATTCTGATGGTAATGGAATCTTGATCGTCTAGGTTCTTATTTTCTTTTCCCATTGGTGTCTGCTTATGATTTGATAGTTTTGTTTTTGGGTCCTTAGTTAGAGTCATCTTCTTAGAATGAAAGTTAATAAGTGGATTAAATTGTTCGATGCATTTTTTAGACATTTTTTGGTTATTAGTTAGTGGCCATGGGGTGTCTTTTGGTTTTGTGGCTCCTGCTCTCTCTTGTATGCACACTTGTCCTTCACACTTATTGTGGATTGGTGTGATGACTGTGTTGACATTCTAAAGTGTCAGTCCAGGACTGCACCCTTTGCTTTAAGCAATAATGCATGGAATTCACTGCTTGTGTATGGATCTATACTTATCTTCTTTAGAGATCTCAACAGATAGATCCCTCATACTTAGTTTAACATCGATTGTGCTAAGCCATGCTCTCCCCATGATAGTTGGAAATTCCTTATCAACATATTTCACATCGATTACTAGAAAGTTTGTTGGATAAGACCACCCATTGATAGTGGTCACTACATCATATATTTGTCCGAAAGAAATGGTGATAGATTGATCTAAAAGCTCCAACCTAATATTGCACTCCTTCAATGGTGATAGGTTTCATGCTTGATATGTTTCATAAGAGATCAAATTTACTATAGAACCTAAGTCTAATAAAGCTTTGCATGGTATATTTTCAACTACTTGTAGATAAATCAAAGGAATTCTTGGATAAATTCTCTTCTTAGTGAGTGGCCCTGCCTTAATCCAATCTATGACGATTTTGGTGAGCATGAAAGTCTATATGTTTTTGTTGAATGATATCAAAAGCTTGTTGTTGGTAAGAGAATCTATTGTTGGAGAAGCTGGTCTCGATCAAGTTCTAACTCTACTAGCCTTTTCAAAACTTGTTCGAAAGGAAGGATGTTTCTTTATTTGGCCCTTGGTGTTGCTAGTATGATCCTCTACTTGTATGTTCACTTCCCATGCAACTTTTCTCTGCTACGATTGTGACGGAAATTCCCCTTGCATAGTCAGTGGTGGCATTGGTGGTAAAGGATTGGAAGGGATATTTGATGGTCCAACTATTGGTGAATGTGCATAAGGACTATGATTTATCCTTGGAGTAGTAGGTCTGTAGTATTTTGATGGATAATATGGAGAAGAAGTTTGGATTGATGTGTGTCCTGGAGATATTGGACACTAAACGTAATTTCCATAAGGATCTGGTTGCTTGTATGGATATTGTTGCCTTGGTGGTAGCATTGCCCATGTCTATGGTTGTTTCCATTATTACTGATGATTCTCCTGTGGTTGAGGGTAGGCTCTACTTGGGTAATATGTTGGCTAGAAAGGTTGCATGATATTACCTTGAGGATAAGGTAGTCTTCTGGGCATCTACTTTTTCACAAAGGTCTGATTAAGTGCATATACCCCAAATTCTTGCAAGTGGGTCATAACAGGACAACATCCCTTAGGATGTTCATACTGGCACACATTGCATCCTTCCTCTTTCTCTAAATTGGAGTCAATATACCCTTCAATGGTAGCAACTTTTCGTTTGTTCTTATAACTTTCTTGTCCATGATCTCTTTTCTTCTTTCTTTACTTGCCCATGTTAAGTGCTTGTTCAGTCTTTTCTTTCACAATCTTTAGGGTTGTAGCAAATTTTTCATCCACTAAATCCTAAACTTTCTCTACCTTAGCCACTATATCATTGATTGATTTCTAAATAGGTAGAGTCTTTTGCTAAATAACATCTTTCAAGGTTTCATCCTCTTGCTTGTCACATAGCCACACATCTCTCTTTCGAATTGATGGATCTCTGTTATATTCTTCAGCTAATTCCCTCTTTCTCAGCTCACCTTCTTCCTTTGCAACTTGATCAATTAATCTCTAGATACGAAGGATAGTCATTTTTGATAACCTTCCTTGGTCGTAAATCCTAGGAGTCTTTCTAGTTTTCCTTCATAGCCCATCTACAATGTGCTTAAGTTGTTTCCTTGGTGAAAATCTATGGTCTATGCATCTGTGTAACAGTGAATAGTATCTACCCATTGCCGCATTAAGGATCTCATGGGTCCCTTGCTTCCATCCCTAGATTTATTTTCTTAAGTTTGACACCCATGAATAGGTTTGGTATTTATCATTAAAAGACACAACCATGGTATTCCAACATCTAATGGATTCAAGTTCCAATAACTTGTACCAGCTCTCTGCATCTTTCACAAGTGTTCTAAGAAATAGCTTCAACTTTTACTAATCACTCTCAATGTCTTGTAGGACACATGCATCATGGAAAGCTTAAAGGTGATGTTGTGGATCAGAATTGTAGCCACCTTCAAATCTTGGCATATTGTTCATGTCTAGTCATCTGATCGACTATCCCTCATGTGCCTGGTTGGTATGTGGATAGCTTCCTATATGTTTATCATGCTTTAGGTTGTCATAAGGGGTTCATCATCATCATCTAGTTCATAGGCTCTATTCTAGTGGTGATCCCTTCTATGCTCATACCTTTCTTGATCCTCTCTTCTATTCCTTCATCTACTTTGTTCATGTTCTTCATCTTCTGTATCAAAGTGCCTTGAATATCAATCAAGATGGCCATGAGTCCTCCTTTCTTTCCTATCATAGGCCTCGTACTTGTATCATCTTCTGTCAAATTCCTTTAACAATCATGATGAGGTAGATGAGGTAGCAAGAGAATGATGTCAACTTGTTAGCCTTTCATAACTCTTATATGCTTCTTTGTAGGATTTGGCAGTAACCCTTGGCCTTAAGTCCTACTTATACCTTGAGTTAGTAACCTCCCCCTTAGGTGTCTTTACTAGAGTAGAATGAAGTTGGGCTTTGACAAGCTCCTCAAGTTTGATGATGGATGTTTTTAAACATTCCTCATGGTTTTGATAGAGTTTCTTTGAAATAACTGATTAGCATCAACTTCTTCCAAAATAACAAAAGTGTTGACTTGCTTCCCTTTACTATGTACATGTTTCATCTCCATGGTAGCATCTCTCCTCATTTTCTCCTTTATGGGTTCATAGGGTCTTGTCATGTGCTAAGTCACATGATACCCTTCTTGTATCTAGTCCAAATGCATTCTCCTTAGGGCAATTTGAAGCATCTTAAGTGTTGTATGTTCTAGAGGCAGGACTATCTTCCCTTGCATGTCCCTCCACCTCAATTGATTGTCCTGATGGAAGATGAAAGTGAAGTCTAGATGGTAAGGACTAATGTGAGCATAAGTGATTCTTATTTACATTGGCATCCCCCATTCTTCTTCATCAATGATTCTATCATTGCTTCTTCTTGTCTCCTTGGTAGGCGATGGTTGATCTTTCTTTGAAACCATATTATATAATTTTTTTAGACATTATGTTTTAAGTGTGCTTTTCCTATGGTTGTAAGGTTTAACTTTTGTTTTAGATACAACAAACTTTGAGAAATTAATTACTTAGCATACATTGACTTGTCCCTAGTAATGACGCCAATGATGAATGATGGAGTAATCCAACACCCAACCATACAAGATATGAGTGTTCACGTGTAGCCTAGTCAAATTTTGTAGACAAGGTAATGTGATTATGCTAGTAATTGGTTTAAGTTTGTGATCGTTGTCTTCCCACATGAGCTAGTGAAATCTATGTGTATGGTTTAACTCACAATGAGGTGTATGATAACCGATTTTGTGTGGCCCATATTACTCCTAGTGAACATAAGGTAAATGAAGTGGTTTCTAAATCTAACTAACAATAAAAAATCTAGTCTAGCCTAGTGTGATGGACATCTATTCTTGATTCTCCACACATGTCTTGAACTTATGCAATTGTTATTGGAATTACCAAGTATTTTGCTAATGGGCAAACCAAGCGATAATACTACTGGTTTACCAAATGATCACACTTAATGCTCAGAATTAGTTGTATCCATTCTGCTTAATAACAGTAAGAGTAAACTTCATGGGAAAGTAAATAGTAACTAAGAAAACAGTAATTAGTAAGCTAAGTAAAAATAGCAAACGTTATTCTAAGTAAATAGTAAAGAAACTAAGTGGATGGTGTAATGATGCAAAGTAATCTTGATCTTTATTTCCAATCATGAAACGTGTCCAAGTACATTCCACTCCAATAAATACTTTGTTCAATCACTTAACATCACACTATGGGCATACACTGCTAAGTGCTAAGTATTAAAATCAAGAAAACAAACTTATATAATTTCCCTAAGTTGGAATGAAAACTATCGTATATAGGCCCACATGTGTTTGTGATATCGGATATTAAACATCATAGCTTGTGTCCCAATATCGGGGATTCGATATCATAGCTCCGATATCAGATGCCCGATATCATGGCCTTGAAAAACCATGATTTATTAATACCCAATGAAGGGGCAAAGGTAGCACATCTATCCACCCAATTAAATCCTAAAACTAGAAAATTATGGTTGAAATATGTGTATTGCAAGGAAGATAAGGGTTATAATGAATTAACTCTGGAAGAAAGAATTTACTTCAAAACTAGCCCTTATCAAATGTTCCCAACAAAAGAACTTAATCAACTATCCACTTATGTAGCTAGAGGAAGTGCAATCTTGATGGACAAACATAATGTCAACCTAGCACAAATCTACTTTATGGAAATAGAAAGGCTATTTGAAGAAAGAAATGTAGAGAAGCCAACACTTCCATTTCCTTTCCTTATTAGGAAGCTATGTAAGCAAGTCGAAATCCTGTGACATACTAATGACATTCGTAGGAGGGCCGAAAATGCTTCATACATTGAGTTGCTTAAACTGGCACCACTAAGAAAAGACCATGATGAGGAGAAGGGATAAGAACAAGAACAAGAGGAATAATAGGAGCAACAACAATAGTATCAACAACAATAGCAAGCAGACCCCAATAGCCAATAGCAAGAGCAACAACAAGAATAACAAGTTCCACCATCCTCACCACAAGACTACAAACCATCAATGAGTCATCTGCAACAGATTGTCAAAATAATTAGCTAGAAAACAAGGGAGGAGGCCAGTCTTTACAGAGTTATTGATAGTGCCATCTGGGCCATAGTTTCAGTAGATCCAACAAGTGGACAAATCTCATTATAGTGAGGAGGAGAGGCATAATGGCCATAACAAATCTTTAGGAATGTTACATTATTCCAAGTGGTGCTAAAGACTGGAGAGGAAGCCAAAATAGTGGTAATGCATCACCAAGATGAAGTGGGAGTAGCAGAGGTGATCACTGATCACATCAAAGAGTCTTTCAATGTACCTATTGTGCCACTAGCTGATCTTATAGAAACCAAAGATGCACAAATGGTAGCCAAAACCTCAATGACTCCTATTGATCATGAGGATGTGCTCAATAGACTATTGTAAACTAGGCAAGTCATGATAACACATATCGACATCCCTAGTGATGTTACTACAGTATAATCTGAGATCATTGCTACAAAAGAAAAGCTAGTCATAGCAGAGACATGGGTAGAGCATGCTAAAAATGAGATTCTAAGATTACAAGAAGAGTTGACCACCCTAAAATCTGAATGAAGAGATCCAACACAATTTATTACACTTAACTAGATAGAGCAGTTTAGAACTAAGTAGATAAATTATCTGATTAAGCAAAATAAATAGATGGCAATAGAGAAGGAGAAAGTAGTATGGAATGCCTTAGTAGTTGAAGCTCAAATGTACATACATGTTAAGGCACTTATTGTAGTCCAAAAAGAAAATAAACAAGTTGCTACTAATAACATAAAGTTGACAACTATAGAGAAGCAAAAAAACATTTTGGAGGAAAGCATCCACTAGTTAAGGGAACAACTAGTGAGGGTCAACCAAGACAAAAGCCATCTCGTAAGGAAAAATATAACCCTATCAATGAAGGAGGTACACCATCCAAAAAAATTCAGCCATTAAAATAAGCACATGAAAAAATGAGGCAAAGAAACACGAAAGGCTTAAGGAACGCTTCCATGACCAGGGGGCATGTACAAGAAAATCATTGAATAAGAGATCTAAATCGTGAAGGCTAAAATCAACACTATATTAGTACAAAATCCTAACTGGAAACCCATCTTGGATAGTTATACCCATATCCACCAAGCATAAGTGAAAAATAAAGACTTGTAGATCGAAGACATAAAAGAGTACATGGGGTTAGCTAATCTTCATTATGCTAACTTGGCCATGTTAACAGTATGTAGGCCCAAAAATGAGCTAGAATAGCAAGTAGCGGCCAAATATGTTTTGTATGAAAAATAGTTTGTGGATCGTAAAGATGCTTTACAAAAACTCTAAGTGGCAAACTTTGGACTGGAAGTAATAAAGGCTAGCTACCAAGGGTAGAAAGATGTAGCAACAAACCTAGCTAGAAGATTGACTAATTATCATGAGCTCCATGAAAAGGCTAGATCATTTGAAGAGAAGAGGAGGCAGTTTGTAGCCTGGTATGTCAAGGCAAATCAGATGTTTCCACAACTATAGTACCCATGGAATTTACCCACTTCATCACACATTGCATAACAAGTGTGGATGGTACATGACCCATGAATGGAAGAGGAGAGACTACAAGTGCTCCTGAACCAATATAGATTTCAAAAGCTTGATGACAAGGGGAAGCAACCAATGGAGGAGCCATCACCACCTTGAACCACATAAGGCTACATTGAGCTTCGCTAGATTTTATTTTTTGTTAAAGTTGTCATGTCATGTGTCATTTTTTGTAAACACCATTGTAGCATTTATGAGTAATGTATATAGTAGTTAGTGTCATGTAAATCTAATTTCCAATTTTGTAAGGAAATCTATCTTCATTTTGTTTTAACTTGAGGATGAGCTTTCAGTCAGTCATGGGGGTATGATAAATCAAAATTTTTATCAAGTACAACATTAAACATCCAATATTAGATCCCAAATATTAGGGCACAAGCTATGATGTCGAATATCTAATATCATGGACGCATGCAAGCCTATAAATATGACACTTAGGTGTAGCTTCTAACAATAGTTTTCATTCCAACTAAGAGAAAATTTTTTAGTTTGTTTTCTTGATTTTAGTACTTAGCACTTAGTAGTGTATGCCTGCAGTGTGATGTTAGGTGATTGTACGAAGTCTTTATTCAAGTGGAATGTACTTGGACATGTTTCATGACCAAAAATAAAGATCAAGATTACTTTGCATCATTACAACATCCACTTAGTTCTTTACTATTTTTGCATAGAATAATGTTTATTGTTTTCACTTAGCTTACTAATTATTTTTTACTTTCCCATGAACTTTCCTATTACTATTGTTAAGTGGAATGGATACAACTGATTTTAAGCATTAAGTGTAATCATTTGGTGACCCAATAATCTTATCACTTGGTTTGCCTAGTAGCAGAATACTTGGTAATCCCAGTAACAATTACATGAGTCCAAGACGTGTGTAGAGAATTAGGAATGGATGTCCATCACACTAGGCTAGACTAGACTCATTGACTATTAGTTTTAGAAACCACTTCATTTACCTTATGTTCACTATGAGTAATATGGGACACACAACATCAATTATCATACACGTCATTGTGAGTTAAACCATATGCATAGATTTTACTAGCTCATGTGGGAAGATAATGATCATGAACTCAACCCAGTTGCTAGCATATTCACATTGCTTTGTCCACGAAATTTGACTAGGGTACACGTAAACACTTGTATCTCATATGGTTGGGTGTTGGATTACTCCATCAGTTATCATGGCCTTACTGTATAGATAATTAGTCCCTTATGATTGATAATATAGAGTACTGTTCACCTTATTGGGACTATATCTTATCTCATTTGATGTGTTTTATTGGAAACTTGAAAAAAATATGTACAAGTAAAATAAAAAAAACATGAAAAATTAGAAAAGATATAGAAAATTAGAGAGATAAAAAGAATAAAAGATTATTAAAGAATTAGAAAATGTCAAAGAATATCAAAATTTCAAGAAATGGAATAGTATAAAAGAAAATGAAAATATATCAAGAAAGTAGAAAAAATACTAAGAAAGTGAAAAACTGAAAAGGTACCTATGTGTCCTAGTGGACACCCCCATGACTATGGTTAAGATTGGTCAATCAGAATAGTGAACAAGTAGGTGACATTTGGATAGATTGGGTGGAATCTTCAGTTGAGTTGGGATATTTATGATAAGGTTTGACCTACTGAATGTTTACTAGGATGAGCTTATGTGTGCTAGATGGATGGTGAATATGCATGGAACTTGAATGGTAAGGTGCCTAAACGATGTAGGGTCCCTCCCAACGCGTTTGAAACTTGGCCTTTTATTGGAGGTGAATGGGATTATAATAGAGGACCTTATTGCCTGGTTGTATCAATACTTATCTTATATGAGCATCGTGCCTATGCTTGGAGTATGTCTTATGGATCTCATTGCTAATGATTGATACTAGCCTATTTTCTTCTAATAGATTGAGATTCATTAGGCTCTCTCATTTGGCAAAGCTTAAGTTTAAGTTAAGTTGGTTGGTAATAGCTAGAGATTGTAGCTCTGTCTAGATTGGTAACATGGGTAACTTATTGTATACTAGCTCATAGGATGAATAACTAATGAGTAACTTCCATGTTATTCTATAGGCCCATAGAGCATCATTCAATTTGGTGCTCCAATCCTTTCTAAATCTACTAATTGTCCTAGTCAATATTCTAGTGATCTCACAATTAGTTACTTTAGCTTGACCATTGGCTTGGGGATGGTATGGTATGATCAACTTATGGTTTATCCCAAGTTGTTACATTAGCTTCTTGAAAGTAACACCAATAAAATGAGTCCCATTATGAGAAATAAGCATCCTTGGTACTCCAAATTGATTCACCACATGTTTTTGAAAAAACTTAGCATATGTTTTGGCTATACAATCTTTGACTGTTGCTACCTCTTCCCACTTGGTGCAATAATCCATGGTCATAATTATATAGGCTTTTCCATTTGACATTGGTGTGATGAGCCCCATAAAGTCAATTCTCCATATGTAAAATTGCTCTAGTGGTTGTATCCATTACTACGATCCTTTATTTCTGGCCATTATTCCTTCATCTTTTTGGCACCTCTCACAAGACTGTGTAAAGGTATGGGCATCCTAGAACAAGGTAGGCTAGAAGTAGCTTACCATAATCAGTTTTAATGTTGTCCTATGTCCTAAATAATGGCCACCACATAGGCCTTTAGGTGCATCCTATATGATTCATAGTTAATCACATTCGGGTATGCACCATCGAACTAACCCATTTGCACAAATCTTGTAAAGGTTTCCATTTATTTTCATGTATCTTTTCACCTTGTGAAAGAATTGCTCTTTTTGTTTCTTGCTCCATTAAATAGGAAGCTCTTGTGTTGTTATATAATTCAAATAATTAGTTTTCCATGACTTTCCTATTGGGTCTACAGTCATTACTATCTCAGTAAAAAAAATTTCATAAGGGAATTGGGCTAACAATGGTTCTGCATGGTCCTGTTAGTCCCATCTGAGTCTCAACAAGTGATCAGCTACACCATTCTTCATGCCCTTCTTGTCGATCATTGTTATGTCAAATTCCTATAAGATAACAAGCCATCTAATCACCCAAATACTAGCCACTAGTTTTTTCATAAGAAAATGGATGGTGCTATGATCAGTGTGGACATAGATTGGGTACTCGAGCACATAATGTCTTAATTTTTCTAGTGCATACACCACTATCATCAGATCTTTTCTATTTTGATGTAGTTAAGTTGTGCCTAGGTGATGCTTCTAATGATGCAATGAATATAGTATGGCCTTTTTTGATCATCTAGTTATGTTAATATTGCGTCCAATGCATGGTTTAAAGCATCTTTCATGATATGAAAACGCTTGGACCAATTTGGAGCTTGTAGGATTAGTATCTCAATTACCTTTTATTTCAAGGTTTTAAAGGTCTTTTCACATGACTTATTCCGATAAAAGGTGCATCCTTCTTAGTTAACTCAACTAGTAGTTTTGCAATCTTTGAAAATTTTTCTATCAACCTTGTGTAGTACCCCGTATGGCCCAAAAATGATTGAACATCCTTAATAGTTTGTGGCCTCTCGATGATATTCTGTATAGCTCGAACTTTATCAAGATCCATCTCTATTCCTTTCTATGAGATTATGTGCCCTAAGATGATGCCATCCTAGATCATAAGATGGATCTTCTACGAATTGAGCTTTAAATTAGTCTCTACACATCTCTTTAATACCTTCTCTAGATAGTCCAGTGCCTATTTAAAATCTAGCCCATATGTTGAAACATCATTCATAAATAGTTCAATACCATTTCCTATTTATTTCTAGAAGATGCTGAGTATGAGTCTTTGGAAGGTGGTGGACACATTGCAGAGACCAAAAGACATCTACTTGTAAGCAAACGTTCCCCACAAACTAGTGAACATTGTCTTCTCTTAGCCCTCAAGTGTAATGCAGATATGATTATATCCATTGTACTTGTCTAGAAAGCTTTAGTGCTCCTGTCTTACAATAGTATGTAGGACTTGGTCAACGAATGACAAAGGAAAATGATGCTTGAATGTAGTAGAGTTCAACAATTAGAAGTCAATGCACACTCTCCACTTGTCTCCCTTCATGGGAACAATTACAAAAGTATTGACCTATTCACTATTCATAATGAAATATATGAATATGACCTTTAGTAACATTTCCAACTCTTGCTTGACTACTTCTTTAAGTTTTGGGTTTAGCCTTCTCTTTAATTAGCGACATGGTTTTATTTCTGGATTAGTATATATCCCATGTTGACAAATTCTAGGATTACTTCCTATGATTTCATCATAAGACCATGCAAATGTTGTTGGCCACTTGTTAACTACTTCCAAAAAATTATTCTTTTGATCTTTATCCAGGTAGATGTTGATTATAATTTACTTCTGATTATTCAAGAAAGCATATTCAAGTGCTATTGGTAGGGCCTTTAGTTCTAGTGGTTTTGGTTTAACCTTATCTAGGATCTCTAATTGTCCCCATTTTATCTATTCTTCTTAACCTGTGTGTGGATAGGGATATCTTCTTCTCATTTATTTTAACTTGTTGGTTTCTTCTACATAGGCACTTATTATTTGATTAATTGGTTCCATGTCTATGTTTGATTCAATTTCACTATCTGCGATCAACCACTCGATGTCTTCTTATTGAATGGCTACTGCATACAAGCATTTTTGCACACACATTTCTTCAACACATTTTTTGCATGTTGTATTATCTTCCTATTTGATTACCCATATCTTATGCACACAATTGCACCCATTATTGTTGTATGTGATACATGGAACTCTACATCTTTAAATGATTCTTACTTCATCTTCCTTGGAAATTTCCAATGACAAATCTCTAGTACCAAGCTTAGCATTAACAATGCTAAGCCAAGCCCTTCCCATTATGATTGGGAACTCTCCCTTGTTTTTACCTACATAGATGACCAAAAAATTAGCAAGGTAGGACTAGCCACTAATGGTGGTGATCACATCATCCACTTTTCCTAGTGGAACTATGATAGATTGATCTGCAAGCTCTAGCTGAATATTAGTTTTCTTCAATGGTGATAGATTCTAGGCTTGATACATGTCTTACAGTATCAAGTTTACTCTTGATCTAGAATCAAGTAGAACCTTGCACGATTTTTGCCTTGCTACTTGAACATATACCAAGGGACTTCCTAGATCAGTTCATTTTTGAGGAAGTGCTCCTACCTTGATCTAATGAGTAATGGTTTGTGTTAGCATGACAAGTGTCACATTTGTGCTAGAAAATATTGGAAGCTTATTGTTTCTAGGAGGATTGGATGTGGATGAAGTGGGAGTAGATGTATTCCCCATCCTTCAAACCTTTTCGAGACTTGTTTGGAAGAATGGTTGTTTTTTGGATTATGATTTTTGCATGAATGCCTCCTCCTGTATGTTCACTTTCCTAGTTACATTTTTTTGTTGAGGCTATGATGGCAACTCTCCTTGCATTATAATTAGTGGTATAGGTGGTAAATGATTAGGTGGTTGGTTGAATGAACCATTTTCTTGCCGATGCACGTATTGATTGGAGTCCATCCTTAGAGGTGTTGGCCTGTGGTATTTGGATGGATAGTATTGAGGAGCTTAAACTATTGCATTACTTAGAGAATTCAAACATTGTACATAGTATCCATAAGGGTCTAGTTGCCGATATGGGTACTGTTGTCTTGGTGGTGGCATTACCCATGATTGTGATTGTTTCCACCATAGGTGACATTGCTCCTGTGGCTGTAGATAGGCTTCACTGGGGTAGTAAGCTAGTTGGAAGGTTTGTTAATAGTTACCTTGAGGATAAGGCAACCGTTTGGGCATTTATTTCTTAACAAGTCTTGGGTTTAGTGCATATGCCCCTATTTCCTGCAAATGTACCATGACAGGTGATGAGTCCCGATATCGAATCCTCAATATCGGATACGCGATATCGAGGTCGGCCAAGTAACATCGGATATGCAATGTCAGAACCTGTCTTGTTGACTATAAATAAGAGGCGGGTGCACTTGGTCTGGGTATTTTTAGTTCAGTCCCTTAGCTGAACTCTTGCAGTTTTTCCTTTCTAGAGTTAGAATGATTTCTGAGTGCCCGTAGTAGGAGTCATAAAGTGAACGGATCTTTATTCGAGCATTGTGTACCTGAGCACACCTTGTGTTCAGAAATAAAGATAAACTTTGTGATAAACCTTGCAGCATTCAGAATAGCTTAATTATTGCATTTAATGTTATTTACAGTTATTTTATGCTTTCATTAGTTAATCAATGTTGTTTTTATAAAATTATTAATTCTCAATGAATTAGCACACTTAGTACGACCACTTCGAGCATACGTGGAACACTTGGTAACCCAATAACGACTAGTGTTTGGTAATCCTAGTAGTGTTACACCGGTTCAGGATGTGTCCGAAGAGTGGGAGCAGATGCTAGTTTTAGGACTAGTTAGAGAACAGTTAATTAGTTAAATCAAATTAGTTAGTTATTAAATTATTTCATTTCTCTATTTTAAGTGCCAAGAACATAAAACATAAAATAATAAAATCTCATACCTTGAGTTTACTTAACTATACAATTGTGCCTTACAAGTAAGCTTGGGAAGACAACGATTGCATAACTCATCTTAGTTTTATGTAGGTGCATAAGCACTTAATTCTCGAAGTTTGATTGAATCCCGCGTGAACGCTCATATTCATATTGTTGGGTGTAGGGGTACCTCGGTGCTCATCATTGGTGCCGTTGCCGAGGAATTTGTTGTTTGTGCACTGATTAGAACTTAGGAAATCCTTTCCATTGTTGGAACGAACCCTTAGAGTTAACTATACTACAATAATTGGAAAAGGGTATCACACACTAAATAATCAATCATGTCTCCTTCTTCTTATGAGAGTGCTTCACTGACTAGGTTCAACACCATGAATAATTGAAGGCGAGGTGCACATGATGATCCGCCAATGCCCCAACAGTTTCGCATGGTATACGCTCATTCTGATGAGTATATACCAGACTTTACCTTTATCCTCCACCAAGATGAACAACTACGTTGGCATGATTTAGAAGGTAACATAGTGTTACCTCCCAATCGCTCAATCTTGAGCATGCTTCTTCATGCTCTCACATGAATTAGTATGTAGCACGTACAATTAGAATACATTTTGCATGAACAAGACTCGAGAGAGTATTAACCCACGGAGGCACAACGCCAAAGAGATCTACAATAGGAGAGACATTACAAATCCATGAAGGGGAAGTGGTCTTAGGATGTCCCATATGTCCTAAGTGAAAATGAGGGTGGTGAACCTATCTCAGGAGGTTTCCCACAAAACGATGTTCCTCTCGTTGACTTTGGTTAAGGAGTTGTGTATCAGAATCTTCACTCAACTATTTATAACCCAGGTTCTGGTACCAATGGAAACAAAGGGTCCGGAAAAGGAACACAAATGCATGAAAATGATGGGCATTCCGATCGTAACCACGACTGGATCCGCAACCACCAAAGAGAAGGTGACAGGCACTGCCATGATGCCAATCCTCCATCCACTTCACCTCCATCACCTTCTTGCCCCTCTTCTTTGGGATTTGAACGTAGTCGCAAAGGGAAAGACCATGAGGATGATGGTAAGCAAAATAGAAATCACTAACAAAATAGTAGAGAAAGGGGATGAGGGAATTCCAGGGAGACACATCATGAAAGAAGGGAGAGTAGGGAATTGCATAGGCATCATAGACACCATAAACAACATGATCATGATGAACCCCTACTCACCACCCAAAGTATGTTAGATATAATAGAGGCTATTAGGATCCCAACAAGGCACCAAAAAGATAGTAGGATCAAAATATTAGACATGAATAACATCCCACGATTTGAAGATGGATACAATGCTAATCCTCAAAACCATCTACAAGCATTCCACGATGCATGTACCTTGCAAAATATAGAAAACGAGTGGCAAAAGCTAATGTTGTTTCCATGGACATTGATCAAGGAAGCAAAAAGATGGTACCAGTCCTTAGAACTGGAATCCATTTGTCGATGGACTACCATGTTGAAGCTATTCAATGATAAGTATCAAATGTAATCCCAAGTTTCCTACCTGCGTAAGCAAATCAAAGGATGGAAACAAGGAGAACACGAATCCTATTCATTATTACATCATTTCCCGAGCCATGGCTACTCATAAAAAGAATTACACCATCTCATAGATGGGCTTAGGTAAAAAATGCAAAGAACCCTTGCAATGTATGCCCAAGGAAGGCTATCTGAGCTCAAAGCCCATCAATTACAAAGATTGTTGGAGCAAGTTGCCAAGGAGGAAGGTGAGTTGAGGAAAAGAGAAAGTGTGGAGGAGTACAACAAAGATCCTTTCCTTCGAAAGAAGGAAATTAGATTTTGCGAAGATGAAGAAGAGTTACCACTTGAAGATATGGTGAATAGAAAGACCTTATCCATTTAAAAATTTGCATCAAAAGTATCAACAAAGGTAGATCAAATGTGGAGCTCTCTAGACGACAAATTTCAAATTGTCCTAAAAATAGTATAGGAGTCTAGAGAACAAATTAGTGACCAAGAGAGAAGGAAAAAGAAAGAAGCTAAGTATGCGTGTAACAAAGGAAAGGGAAAAATTACCGTCATTGAAGAGGTTGTGGATTCAGACACAGACAATGATGATGGATGTGAGATTTGCTAGTATGACCATCCTAAGGGATGTTGCCCAGTGGTATCACATCTATAAGAGTCTAAGGTGTATGCACTAAACCCACGATTAAACAGATGGCAAACACCTAGAAGGTTACCTTATCCTCAAGTTAACCCAAGGCAGTTCCACCAACCCTTAACATATTATCCAAGTGGAGCTCCACTGCAACTGAATGAACAGTATTAATGATGGCAACACCCACAATCATGGGTAATGCCACCACCACATCAACAATACCCTTGCCATCAACCTAACCCATACGGGTATTACGTTTAGTAGCCGATCTCTCCACATGACTCTACTAGTCATGTTGCTCTTCAACCTTACTACTAGACCCCCGAGTACTATAGAACTTCTTCTCCTTGGGGTGATGTTCCACATACATACTATCCTTCTCATTCATCTGCATCTCTTCCACCCTCAGCTCCATTACCACCTACTCCAACTATGCAAGGTGAGCTTCCTTTCCAACTGCAGCAACGTAACGCCACCAGGGCTATCAATCTTCAACCTACTGTTGATTCGGATAGTTGATCAAAGAAGAGATCTTTCTTTAGAACTAACAGCCCAACCAAGCCCTTACCACCACAAGAAGCTAATGATCTAAATGTCTCATCATCATTTGAATTTTCAAAGCTTCCTTTGAACCAAAAAATGCATCCAACACACACAGTCATGTTAACTCATGCCATCACCAATTGGATTAAAGCTGGTCATCTTCTTAAGAAATTCTCTGATCCTGGAAGTCCTCTTATTTATTTACAGATCGCTGGAAATGAGCCTTGTAAAGCTCTTTTGGATTTAGATTCTAGTGTTAACTTAAAAGAGATGTATAAAGCCTGGAACCTACCTCCACTAAAGAAGAGTAACATTTGTTTAGAGTTGGCCGACTAGTCCATCACTATTCCATTGGGACTAGTGGAGGACATTGTCACTACTGTTTGTGGATGGTCATATCCAGCTGATTTCCTAGTGATTCAAGTTAACAACTGCAAGGAGGACTTCCTAATCATAATGGGAATAGTGTGGGTAAGTATGATTGATGTGTGCTTAGAAATACATGATCTTTCCCTAGAAATATCAAAAGAAAATGCATTTGGGAAGATTGAGAAGAAGAAAGTTCCATGCATCGCATATAGTGACATAGGGTGCAACTGTGTGCAAAAGTCTTGGTTTGTACAATGCTTAACATTGCCTACATGCAACCAGTGTGCACAAGTATCTAACATACAAACATGCATGTATGAAGCAACCATAAGATAGGAAGGCACCTAGTGGTTGACAGCTGATCAAGAGAGCAATTCAACTTTATGCATGAAACCAACTGAGAGCTTGACTTCCAAGTCCATCACCAACTTCCAAGTACTGACACCAAAAATATCAACTGGGGAAAGTTGGAAATCCCTAAGAAGTTTAAGTAAGAGCCTCTCGAATTAAAACCATTGTCCACCAATATACATTTCTAAAGAATGGAAAATCGGTAATCATTAATGCTAAGCTTGCTCCTCAACAAAAATAAAAACTGCTAAAGATGGTAAACAAATGGTCAAAAGCATTTGCTTGGTCATATCCCAAATTAACCAGAATAGATCCTAGGATATGCCAACATAGAATTTACACTGACCTCTCCATGAAGCCTCAACGACAACCACAAAGACGATTGAACCCAAAGCTTAAGCAAGTAGTTAAAGAAAAAATTGAATAACTTCTGAAGTTCAGGTTCATCTACCCCATTGCTGGCAGTCAATGGGTTAGTCCATTAGTCATTTTGCCTAAAAAGGAAGGTAAACGGAGAGTGTGTATAGACTTTAGCTTGTTAAACATGGTAACATTTAAAGACCATTTCCCATTGTCATTCATTGACCAAGTCTTAGATACCATTGCAAGGCATTGCTATTATAGTTTTTTGGATGGTTACAGTGGGTACAGTCAAATTCAAATAGCACCAAAAGACCAAGCCAATACTACATTCACAAGTCCTTGGGGGAAGTTTTCATATAGGTAGATGTTGTTTGGCTTGTGCAATGCCCTAGCAACATTTCAACGTTTGGTTCTAAGTATATTTCAGCAGCAAATAAGGAATGGTGTGGAGGTTTTTATGGACAATTTCTCCACCTACAGAGTGAACTTTGAACACGCATTGGACCAATTAGAGCAAGTATTGAAACAATGTGTTGAAACCAATGTAAGGCTTAATTGGTAGAAAAGCCACTTAATGGTCCAAGAGGGCATTGTATTGGGGCATAAAATTTCACAAACAGGGATAGAGGTAGATCTTGAAAAAATCAAAGTCATCCAAGGAATCACTCATCAAACTGAAACAATAAAAGATATCTGATCATTCCTTGGATATACTAGCTATTATAGATGCTTCATCAAGAACTTTTTGAAGATTGCAAAACTGTTGGTAGAATTAACAAAGAAGGACGTACCCTTTGAATGGACCAGGGAATGTGAGTTAGCTTTTCAAACCTTAAAGCAAAAGCTTATAGAAACACCCATTCTACAAGCTCTTGACTAGTCTAGACCATTCCATATAATGACTAACACATCCAACTTTGCTTTAGGAGCCATACTTACACAGTTAGATGACCAAAAATGTGCCTATTACATTCACTGTGCAAGTCAAAGTATTGCTAGTGCGTAGCTCAACTACACAACAATGGAAAAAGAATTAATGGTTGTGGTGTTTGCACTAGAGAAATTTAGGCACTATGTATTAGGCTATAAGATATTTGTACACAAAGATCATAGTGTGACTCGGTTCCTTATGAATAAACCAATAGTGAGCCCTCACATCATATGATAGCTTGTCATCTTGCAAGAGTCTAATATCATGATAATAGATTGTAAGGGCACTGAGAATGTTGTTGCTGATCATTTATCTCAGTTGCAATGGGACAACAAAGAGGACAAATACCCAATTTCTGATTGCTTCCTTGACGAACTCCTCTTTGCAGTTGTCATAAATAATCAACCACCCACCGATACAAATTGGTATAGTGGCATTCTCACTTATCTTCTCACACAAGAAACACCAAAAGAGTTGGACATTAAAAAGAAACAAAAATTTCTCCACTAAGTCAAATATTTCATGGAAATCAATAGACACCTTTACAAGGTGTGTTTCGATGGCTTGGTCTAATGGTGTGTTCCCAATACAGATCAATTGCGATTTCTCTAGGATGCTCATGAGGGCCCTTGTGGGGGTCATTACGCTAGGAGATAAACATCCATTAAAATCTTACTTGTAGAATATTATTGGCCTACATTATTTTGGGACGCCCATCACTTTGTCCAATCTTGTGAGCATTGCCAATGCAATGGGGAAATGATTATTAGAATGGAGGATCCACAACAATGGATTCAACCCTTAGAGCCCTTCAACATATGGGTTATTGATATTATGAGGCCTATTAGACTAATTTCCAATGAAAAGCATACATTGTTTTTGTTGTTGACTATTTAACAAAATGGGTAGAAGTAGCTGCTATTACTAACTGTACATCATCTCTCACTACACGATTTCGTAAATAGGTTTGGTGTACCTCATGCACTTATTTCTAATAATGGTATACATTTTATAGGTGTGACTTTTCGAAAATTGATGCAATGCTTAGGATTTGAGCATAAACTAACTACACCATATCATCCTTAAGCGAATGGTCAAGCTGAAGTCACCAATAGGGAAATCACAAAAATTGTAACATGAACCATTAGTAAATATAGGCGAGATTGGAGCACCAAACTGAATGATGCTCTTTGGGCTTATCGCTCCACATGGAAACTCCCTATAGGCTATTCTCCCTATGAGTTACTATATGATAAACTTCCAACACTTCCTATCCAAGCTGAACTCCGTACACTATCTACAACATGTAACCTTAACCTTGACCTTAGTCTAGCACAGAAAGAATGGTTAATGAATCTTAACTTGCTAGATGAAAATTGATTGGCCACCCTCTCATCCAACAAACTGCACAAGACCTTCAACAAACAACATCATGACCTAAGAATTAGAAAAATCAAATACCAACTAGGAGATAGGGTTCTTCATTGGAATCCTACACATGTGCCACAATGAACTAAATTTCAAACGTTGTGAGAAGGACCCTATATCATTCATGAAACTTTTCCTTCAGGGGCCATGATGATCTATAAACGATAAGAAATTATTGGTCAACATCCAACAAACCAAACCTTTCCATGAGCCTAAAACAACTAGTACTAACACTACCTCTACTGATGGATAGCCCTACTCATTATTTTGGATCTCCTCCTTACAACTCAGTTGTGGGGGAGATGGCCACCAATGCTCACCATCCTAAGCCCTCAGTTTATTTTGTCTTTTTTTTTTACACATTTTTGTTTTACACATCTTTCATATTTACTTGTTTTTGTTTTACACCATCATTAACATTTCTACTATTTCTTTCTCTATTACATTTTGTTTGATTTATTCTCACTCATCACATAATAAGTGCTCACGATGCTGGATTGTACTATAATGGTGTTGATTGCTAATGTTGGTCTTTACCTTTGACTTTTAATGTTGATGACTGAGATATGGTTTCTTTTGATAAAATAGGTAATGAGTCCATGTCATCCATTCATCCATTCAACTCTATGGTCTCCCTTTGTTTTGGACATGTATTGTCCCTTTTTCTAATCAAACTTATTAATGAATTTGTGGCTTGGTATTCTTCAAATCAAGGAAAGATTCAAATGGATTAAAAAGGGTTTGACTTCAAGGGGATTCGACGCATTTTTGCTGGCTATTCTCTTGGGTACTTGGATGTTTTTCATAGGCTTTCTGTCATTCTACTGATGACTAATATTAGGAAGTTGAATGAATCAAATAAGTCTTGCATGGTGTGGTTCTCACTCAAAAAAAAAAAACTGGTGGGAATGCAAAGCACACGCCTTAGACATAATAAAGAAACATGGGATACAAGCATAGGTTATGGCATTAGAAATACATGTTACCCATGCTTAAAGGTTCCCTATAACTAAGGCCCTTTCTCACTTCCTTCTTCTCTATTCTTCTCTTTTTATGATGGTGGTTGCTCTATTTTAACATTCTTGTTGCTTCAAGAGGATGGGTTGGTCAAGAGTGTTGATGTGAGGTCACAAGATGTGGTTAGTTTTAATCTGGATTTGGGTTGAATTTTTTTAAGTCACCTTAACCACATAATACACAAGGGACTTTACACAACCTTGATTTCAAGATTCCATTCCATTTTCTCTTCTCTTTCTGTATTGCTTTCCATATTCCATCATATTTCCAGTTTTATGATTAGTCTATATATTAGTTGATACATTGCTAGTCTTTGGTAAATTCTTGTCGGTGAATTCTTAACTATTGTTTCCATATGTCATTCCTAGAGCCTACAGACTCTTTGGTTTGTGGGTTTGTCAAGGAATAAAGGGCATGAGCCCGCTTTAGGGAGGACCCACTGGCATTCCTTTTTGGTCCAATTGTTAAGTTCTTTTCCCTTGAACATTTCTTGCAATCAACTATTTCTCATCTCATCCCATCTATGTCATCTGTTTTTATTTGTCCTTCTATGCATTTTTATTAGCTTCACCATTGTTATTTCTCTAATCTTCCTTGTTCTTTCATTCTCCATCCTATTGCTACTGGAGGTTTGCTCTTAGTCATGGGGACCTGTCGCAAAATTTTTCCATTCCATTACTTATCACACCCCTACACCTTGGGTAGTTAATAGTTACAAACCTCGAACCCAATATCTACCATACCCACAACCTAGCCAATGTGCTTCATATCAAGGCAAGGTATCAACTACATTATATCCTATCTATCCTTGCTAATTCGTGATTTTGTTGTGTGTGCAGATGATGATCATTTGAACAATGGACTAGGATAGGAGGGAGCACTCAAGATGGATTGGAGTAGGAGCATTTACGTAAGGAACAAGCTTGGTCATGTGGCCATGGATAAACAACAATGTGCACATTTTTGACAACGGTAGCAATGTGCCTTATTTTCTTCTCTCTGTCTCTTCAAGCTATCAAATGAGGGTCTGGATGTCATCTATGTATAGTGTTTAGCATAATGGTTATGAACACCAATTCCATAATATGTTTGTTAATCCGTTCACTAGGAACTTTGAGTCTGTCATTCCATGTCACTATCAGTTGTCATTCAGTCAATAATCCCATACCTTCCCAATATTTTCTAAGGAACTTAAGGATGAGTTTTCATTCAGTCATGTGGTTATGATGAGTCCTGATATCAAACCCTCGATATCGATCCCCAATATCGGATACACGAGATCGGGGTTGGCCAAGCAACATCGGATACACGATGTCGGAACCTGTCTCATTGGCTCTAATTAAGAGGCGGGCATGCTTGGTCTAGATAGTTTTAGTTTAGTCCCTTAGCCAAACTCTTGTAGTTTTTCCTCTCCAGAGTTACAATGATTTCTAACTGCCCATAGTAGGAGTCATAAAGTAAATGGACCTTTTTTCAAGCATTGTGTACCTGAGCACACCTTGTGTCTAGAAATAAAGATGAACTTTGTGATAAACCTTGCAGCATTCAAAATAGCTTAATTATTTCATTTAATGCTATTTACAATTATTTGATGCTTTCATTAGTTTTTATAAAATTATTAATTCTCAATGAATTAGCACACTCAGTATGACCACTTCGAGCATACGTGGAACACTTGGTAACCCAGTAACAACTAGTGTTTGGTAATCCCAGTAGTGTTACACCAATTCAAGATGTGTCTGAAGAGTGAGAACGGATGTTGGTGTTAAGACTAGTTAGAGAACAGTTAATTAGTTAAATCAAATTAGTTAGTTATTAAATTATTTCATTTCTCTATTTTAAGTGCTAAGAACATAAAACATAAATTAATAAAAATCACATACCTCGAGTTTACTTAATTATACAATTGTGCCTTACAAGTAAACTTGGGAAGACAACTATTGCATAACTCATCGTAGTTTTGTGTAGGCGCATAAGTATTTAATCCTTGGAGTTCAACCTGATAGCACATGAACACTTGTATTTGTATGGTTGGGCATAAGGGTACCTCAACACTCATCAATAGGGAAACCCTCTTTAGGGTGGTCATATTGGCACATAGTACAACCTTCCTCCTCATCCGAGCTTGTACCCAAATAGTCTACTACTGAAGCTACCTTTACTTTTCATTTGAAGTCTCTTTTCTTCTTCTTTTCCTTTCCTTTTCTGAAGGCTTGCTCAATTCTTTCCTCCATAATTTTTAGAGCTGTTGCAAAATTTTCATCTATTGAATCTAATGAGTGGTGAGGTACCCCTACACTCAACCATACGAAATGAGTGTAGCACGTGCGATCCGGTCGAACTCCACAGACTAAATGCCTACACGCCCCATGGAACACTTGGGGTTAATTATTCGTTGTCTTCCCAGACTTACTTGTGTTTGTCACAGTGTATGGTTAAGTAAGTCTAAGGTATATGATTTTTATAGTTTTTAATGTTTTTCTCCTATGCTATCGAGGTGAAGGGTTGAGAAACTAGCTAATTAAGTCTAAATTAACTAGCATCAGCATCCATTCCCACTTACCGTACACACCCTGAACTATGCAACTGTGGCTACTAAACACTAATCGTTACTGGGATCACCACACGTAACGCACGTGCTCGAAGTGGTCGTACTGAGGCACTTAACTAGCCTAAACGTAATGAGCAGCTGATTCCTATACACATACGTAAATACTCATAATCAAGTCGTACTCATTTCATATTCTAGAAGTTGAGGGTGAGAGAGACTAATCACAATGAGCAGTCGATTCCTTGATTAGCTGTACACATTCTTCAATGCTCGTAATCAAGTTGTACTCATGCCACGCTACTACAGGTAATAAATAACAAGTAAGAAATAACATGTAATAAATCTATTCCATGCACTGCAAGGTTTATCCACAAAGCTCATCTTTATTGCCCTACACAACTTGCGTTCAGGTACAAAACTACTCGAATAAAGATCCGTTCACTTGGGGACTCCTACTACGAGCACATGGAAAATATTCTATCTCTGGAGTGATCAATCTACCAGAGTTTCCCTACTTTAAGCCTATAATTGGAAATAAGGGGAGTGTCGCCTCTTATTTATAGATTTGGTGGTGGACTACGATATCATGTACACAATATCGCAGGGGATGATGTGATATCGTGTACACGATATCGCATGGGATTCGATATCGCGGCTTGTGCATATCGCGTCTCATCATACCCCCATGACTGAATGAAAACTTATCCTCGAGTTCCTTACAATAATATCTGGAAGGTATGGAATTATTGAGGGGAATGGAACTAATGGGATGACATGTGAACGGATCATCATTACAAGACTTGACACAACTGGTGTTCATGACAACAAGGGTGAACACCTTATTACAATGACATCAGGCCTTTGTTGGCAACTGAGAAGAAAGAGAGAGAAAGAAGTGTTGCTGCTGCCAATGCCAAGATTGCGCCTTCATTGTCCATCTGTAAGCACGCCATCGATCTTGTTCCTTACATAACTGTTGTAGCACGGCTCCATTCCATATGGTCCTTCCAGATCCAATCCATTGTTTTTACGATCACCATCTACACACACAACACAATCTTATATTAGCAAGGGTAATTGAATCATCATGTAATTGATACCTTGCTTCAGTGTAAGTTCCTTGGCTAGGTTGTGGTATGGCTGATATGGATCGGGAGATATATTAATGATAACTACTGAAGGTGTAGGGGTTAGGAAGAAAATCAAAAATTTTGGGGCTAGGAGAAAATCAAAAAAATCGGGCCCCATACCCCCATGACTAATCGTGAACCTCCAGTAGTGTTAGAATGGAGAAAGGAAAGGAGAAAGAAAGATAGATAAAAAGGGACAACTAAAAACATCAGTGAAATGGATGTCAAGATGGAATGAGCAAAAGAATAATTAACTGCAAAATGTTAGGGAAAAGAAGTTAACTTAATGCACCAAATAGGAATGTCAGTGGGTCCTCCCTAAAGCAGGCTCATGCCCTTAATGCCCTGACAGACCCACATTCAAAGAGTTCGTAGGCTCTGGAAATGTCATTTGGAATGAGAGTTAAAGTCTTAACTGCAAGAATTTACCAAAAAGAAAAGAATGCATCAACCAAAATATACACTAATGATACAACCGGCAATGAGGTGAACAATGGAGAGAAGGATGGA
>MNCI01006793.1:194445-214119 GCA_015680685.1 Gnetum montanum | reverse complement strand
TGTGGTTGCTACATACATGCACCTTTGGATTTGTGTTTCTTGGGCACACCTGTTACATGGAGACATTTCGTCCATGTCATCACCCGATGAATCACTGTATGTGATGCATGGAACTTTCCTCTTCTCGATCTTTCCATAAATGTTTATCTTAGAAATTTCTAAGGAAAGATCACGGATCCTAAGGCATGCGTCTACTGTACTTAGCCATGCCCTTCCCATTATAATTGGGAAGTCCCCTTTGTTGTTGTTGACTTTAATCACCAGGAAATTAGCTGGGTAAGACCAACCACACACAATGATAATAACATCCTCTACCAATCCCAAGGGAATGGTAATGGACTAGTCTGCCAGCTCTAGTTGGATGTTGCTCTTCTTAAGTTGGGGCAGGTTCCAGGCGTGATACATCTCTCGTGAAATTAAGTTAACTCTAGAACCTGAGTCAAGAAGAGCCCTATGTGGTTTATTTCTGATGATTTGGAGATAGATTAAGGGACTCCCAAGGTCAGTTAGTTTCCTGGGAAGGTGGCCTACCTTGATCCAGTCAGTTACAGTATGCGTTAACATAACCGTATGCGTTAAGCTCTGTTGGACTGAAGGGTGCTCTGAAGTGTTAGATGATGGAGGAACGTACATGGGCTCAACCACTTGTTGTTGCGAGAGTTTGTCTAGGCTTTTGGTTCTGAAGAAGGGTCTTCTGTTTTTATAGTCATCAAAACCAGCAGCGAGTTGAATATTTACAGCTCTCGCAACGTGACATTGCTACTATTGAGGAGGAAGTTCCCCTTGCATTGTTGGAGCAGGAGGTGTTACAGGAACTACTACTGGTGGAAGAGGTGCGGATGGATTAGGAGGATGGTGTNGGAACTGCCTTAGGTTACCTTGTGGATAAGGTAACCTTTGGGGTGTTTGCCGTTGGTTGAGTCTTGGATTAAGCACATACACCCCAGGCTCCTGTAGATGTGAGATGATGGGGCAACATCCCTTAGGATGGTCATAGTGGCAGATCTCACATCCACTGTCATCATCTGTCTGAATCCACAACCACATCGGAGTTAGTGATTTTCCCCTTACCCTTGTTATGTGCAGGGCCTAAATCTCTCCACGTTTTCTTACCTTTGTCACTACTTTGTTCAACCTTAGACTCTTCTACTATTTTTAAGAGAGTTTCAATTTTAAAGTCTAAGGAACTCCATACATTGTCTACCTTAGCCGCTATTTCTGTTGTTAATTTCTGGATCGGCAAGGTTTTTCAATTCATCAACTCTTTGAGTGGTGACTCATCCTCCTCATCACAAAATTTCACTCCCTTCTTTTGAAGAGAGAGATCACGGTTGTACTCTTCTACACTTTCCCTTTTCGTAGCTCACCTTCTTTTGCTACTTGTTCCAACAAACTATGAACTTCCTGGGCTCTAAGTTGTGAGAGTCTCCCTTGGGCGTAAGTCCCAAGGGTTCGTTTAGTTTCATGCCTTAGCCCATCCACGATGTGGCGAAGTTGATCCCGTTGAGCGTATCCATGGCCCAGGCAACGATGTAATAGTGTGTAGTAGTAGGCCATGATAGCATCCAAGGGTTCATGTGTACCTTGATTCCAACCTTGGATCTGCTTACGTAAATTGGACACTCTGGAGTACGTCTGATATTTATCGTTGAATAGTTCTAACATCGTACTCCACCTCCTGATGGTTTCCGGTTCTAAAGACTGGTACCAACTCTCTGCTTCTTTGGTGAGTGTCCTTGGGAACAACTTAAGTTTTTACCACTCATTTTCTATGTTCTGCAAGGCGCAGGCATCGTGGAATGCTTGTAAATGATTTTGTGGATCTGCATTGTATCCCCCTTCAAATTGTGGGATGTTGTTCATGTCTAAGCGCCTAATCCAACTATCTTTTAAATGCCTTGTGGGAATCCTAACAGCCTCCATTATGTCAAGCATACTTCGCATTGCAAGTAGGGGCTCATCATGATCATCTCTTTCATGATGCCTATGATGTCTTCGTTGTTCCCTACTCTCCCTACATTCATGCCCTTGTCCTCTCTCTCGACTTTCTCATTGAGGTCTTTCAATTTTCTTACTTTTATCGTCTCCATTGTGCTCTTCATGATTGCGCCCTGAGGTGGAGGGAGAGGATGAGTGATGAGAAGAAGGAGAACCATCGCCATGGTGATGTTTCCTACCTTCTCTTCGGCTACTTCGGCCCCGATCGTGGTGACGATCAAGGTGCCCATCCTTAGCGTGAGTGGTTATTCCCTCTATGAACAATTGGTGTTCATGGGCATCAGAACCATGGTTATGTATTGTTGATCGTAGGTTTTGATACCCAGCCTCCTCACCATCGTTAGGAGGGGGAACATCATTTGCTAAAGAACCCATTATAAGGGGTTCCTCATCTCCTATTTCGCTAAGGATGTGTGGGACCTTGCCCTTCAACAGTGCATATTGACTCTCCTACCTTAAGTCCCTCATACATTGTGCATTTGTGGGATAATAATCCCTCATGTCAAAATCATCCGCAACATATTCAGTGAATAGTTCTTGCATGTCAATCTGTGCCAAGGCACAGAAGAGCATGTTTGGGACTGATCGATCCGAGGGTAACACAATGTTACCTTGCAAATCTCTCCAGCACATCTGTTCGTCTTGATGGAGAATAAAAGTAAAGTTGGGAATATACTCATCGGGATGAGTATATGTCATCTTATATTATTTAGGACTTGGCTGATTTCGGCTATGTGTTTTATGTTTCCGACTGTCTCATGTATGGTCCTTAGGTGGTGAGTTGCTCTTATGAGAAGAAGACATTTTTATCGGTGTGCTATTTCACCGTTATATAATTTTTATCTTGATTAATTAACCTGAAGGTTCGTTAAGGCTCCCAACAATGTGAGTGATATCCTTTATGTTCTATTGGGCGTACAAACACTTAGTCCCCGACAACGGCGCCAATGATGAGTGGCGAGGTACCCCTACACTCAACCATACGAAACGAGCATAGCATGCGCGATCTGGTCGAACTCCACAGACTAAATGCCTACACGCCCCATGGAACACTTGGGGTTAATTATTCGTTGTCTTCCCAGACTTACTTGTGTTTGTCACGGTGTATGGTTAAGTAAGTCCGAGGTAGATGATTTTTATAGTTTTTAATGTTTGTCTCCTATGCTATCGAGGTGAAGGATTGAGAAATTAGCTAACTCTAACTAAGCACTAAGTCTAAATTAACTAGCATCAGCATCTGTTCCCACTTACCGTACACACCCTGAACTATGCAACTGTGGCTACCAAATGCTAATCATTACTGGGATCACCACACGTAACGCACGTGCTCGAAGTGGTCGTACTGAGGCACTTAACTAGCCTAAACGTAATGAGCAACTGATTCCTTGATTAGTGGTACACATCCGTAAATGCTCGTAATCAAGTCGTACTCATTCCGCATTCTAGGAGTTGAGGGTGAGAGAGACTAATCACGATGAGCAGCCGATTCCTTGATTAGCTGTACACATTCGTCAATGCTCGTAATCAAGTCGTACTCATGTCGCGCTACTGCAGGTAATAAATAATAGGTAAGAAATAACATGTAATAAATCTATTCCATGCACTGCAAATTTTATATAAAAAGCTCGTCTTTATTACCCTACACAACTTGCGTTCAGGTACAAAGTTGCTCGAATAAAGTTCCATTCACTTGGGGACTCCTACTGCGGGCACATGGAAAATATTCTATCTTTGGAGTGATCAATCTGCCAGAGTTTCCCTACTTTAAGCCTATGATTGGAAATAAGGAAAGTGCCACCTCTTATTTATAGATTTGGCGACGGACCGCGATATCGCAGGGGACGACGCGATATTGCGTATGCGATATCGCATGGGATGCGATATCGTGGCTTGTGCATATCGCATCTCATCAGAATCCCACATCTTTTCTACCTTTGCTGCAATATTGGTTACAGATTTTTGAATAGGTAGTGTTTTCTTTTGTATTACTTCCTCCAAGGTTTCTTCCTCTTTCTGATCACATAGTCGTACATCTCTTTTCCTAATAGATGGATCTCTATTGTACTTCTAAGTTGATTCTCTCTTTTTTAGTTCACCTTCTTCCTTTGCCACTTGATCAATGAGTCTCTAAATTCGATGGATGGTCATTTCAAATAATCTTCCTTAGGAATAAACCCTAAGGGTTTCCCTAGTTTTGTTGCGTAGTCCATCAACAATATGCCTAAGTTGCTCCCTTTGAGAAAAATCCATGGCCTTGGCACCTATGTAGAAGCAAATAGTATCTACCCATTGCTGAATCAAGGTATTCATGGGTCCCTTGCTTCTAGCCCTAGATTTGAATCTAAAGATTGGATGCTTAGGAATAGGTTTGATACTTGTCATTAAAAAGTTCAAGCATGGTACTCCATCTTCTAATTAGTTTTGATTCCAATGATCTGTACTAGCTTTCAGCTTCCTTGATGAGTGTCTAAGGGAATAGCTTAAGTTTCTATCATTTACTCTCTATGTTTTGTAGGGAACATGCATCATGGAATGCTTGAAGATGATGGTGTGGATCTGCATTATATCCACCCTCAAATCTAGGCATGTTGTTCATGTTTAGTTGCATAATACAACTATCCCTTATGTTCTTTGTTGGGATGTAAACGACTTTTCTTAATTTATCATATGTGAGTAGCCATCAAGGGTTCTTCATGATCATGGGGTTTGTATGCTCTGTTGTTGTGGATCATACCTCTCTCTTTCTGCACGTATATCCCTATTTCTTCTTATTTCATGCTCTTCATCTTCATCATCAGAATGTCTCAAGTAATAATCATGTCGAACATGAGTCTCGCATCTCTTCCTATCATGATCTCTATACTTGTGTTCCCTTAGATCAGAGTCCACTGATGATTGTGAGGATGAAGATGAAGTAGTGGGAGAATGGTGCTAGCTAGTTTTGCTTTTGTGATTCTAATACTCTTTCCTTTGTGATCTAGTAGAAGCTTTTGGCCTTGAGTCCTACTTGTACTTAGAGTTTGTTGCTTCTCTTTTGGGTGCCTTTGCTAAGAATGAATGTAGTTGCATCTTGATAGGTTCTTCTAAATGAATAATAGGTGTTTGAGAATCAACTTCATGATCTTGGTGAACTAATTTTGCTATAAATGCATTGCTATCATGCTCTTCTAGGACACCAGGAGAGTTAATTTGCTTTTCGTTATTGTGCACATGTTTAATCTCCATAGTAACATCTCTTTGTACTTTTGTTTTTATGGTTTCGTAGGGTCTTGTCATGTGTTTGGTCTCATGGTACCCCTCTTGTGCATGACTTAGATTCATTCCCCTTAAGGTTGTTTGAATCATTGTGAGTGTCGAACATTCTAGAGGCAAAATGATGTTGCCTTGTAAGTATCTCCACCTCATTTGCCCATCTTGGTGAAAGATGAAGGTGAAATCATGATAGTAAGGATCATTATGAGCATACGAGACTCTTATTTTCATTGGCATACTTTAGTCTTCTTGTCATTTATTTTGTCATTGCCCTTTTCATCTCTTTGGCAGGTGACAATGTATCTTTAGTTGAAGCCATGTTTTGGTTATGAGGCTTGGTTAAGTGTGTGTTATTCAAATTGATTTAAAGATATGAAAGGTGACGTTAGAGTTCTGGTTACAACAAACTTTGTAAAATCAATTACTTAGCACACATTGACACATCCCCAACAATGACACCAATGATGAGTAATAGAGCATCTAACACTCAACCATACAAATCATAAGTGTTCACTTGTGACCCAATCATAATTCGTGGATGGACAATGTTATTATGCTAGTAATTAAGTTGAAGCTCGTGATTGTTGTCTTCTCACTTTGAGTCAATGAAGTCTAAGTGTATGGTTTAACTCACACTGAGGCATATGATTACCGATGTTGTATGGCCCAAATAGCTCCTAGTAGTAGACATAGTGAAAATGGATATTAAGTTCTAAGTCTAAGTAATGATAGATATGTAAGTCTAATGTATCCTAGAGTGATAGGTATCCATTCTTGGTTTACCGATCATGCCTTGGGCTCATGTAACCGTTACTTGGATTACCAAGTGAGTTCACTATTGAGCGAATCAAGTGAAACCACTACTGGGTTACCAAAAAATGACACTTTAATGCTTGAAACCAGTCGCACCAATTTTGCTTTACCAATGAACAAGTAAAAATAAAGTGCTTGAGAAAGTAAAGTATTAAGCTAGTCAAACAGTGAAAATTTTGCTAAGTAAACAAGAGAAGCTAAGTCAATGTTGTAATGATGGGAAATAGTCTCGCTCTTTATTGCCACACAACTTGTGCCCAAGTACAACTTGTTTGAATAAAGACACCATTCAACTATCACACATCACATTGCGGGCATTCACTCTTTACTGCTAAGTCTAACTCTAAGAAATCAAACTGCAAAAGTTTGATTACTAGTGGAATGAAAAGTTGTTGGATTGTGCACCCAAGTGTCATATTTGTAGGGGTGCACACATTTGAGACATCATATCAACGATGACATATCATGTGTCGTGACATCGTATCAACAATGTCATTGATACGACATCTTTGCTACAATGTCACATTGAGACAAATTTTGACTTTATCAACCATGTAATTTTAAGTCATTAGTCTTAGTTTCCTTAAAATTGCTTTACTGTTCATACCCCATACAATGATAAGGTTGAGCCAAATTTCAAACTAACATCACTCATGGCTTTGACGATATTGGCCAAACTCTTCTCTGTATATTTTTGTTATATTTTTGTTATTGTTATTCTTTACCATTTAAACAGAAGTTATTCAATCGACCTTAACTTAAGACTTAAAAAGAATTTCTTTTACTAATAAAAAAATATTTTAAGGTTATCATTTAAAGTTATGGTAATGTGCTAGTCACAAAAGGTATTTCAAGGTCATCCTCAGGTGGTTAAGATGTTTACTTTCCAAATCATAGAAAAAAAAATGCATTATATATCATAAAGCTTAAACTTTAGCTCATCCGCAAAAAACTCCTAAGATCTGCCTTAGTATGAGCGACCATGTCGATCACAAACGGTAATTTATTTAACTTTGCCGAATCCACTTTCAAGACTTTGACGAATTTACTGGGCTTCATATAATTTGTTACGCACTGGTGGTAGTCACCGCTGGCATTTTATTAAATTTTTGCTGTTTAAAATATTGATGGCATTTTATTAAATTTATGCCGTTTAAAATATCGCCGAACAAAGCTCCAACGAATCGATTTGGCTGCACGCTCCCGTGATGTTTATACACTCAATTTTGTGAAAACTATTCCACGGCAACGGCGTTAGCGAACCACAACAGGGCCAATGGTAACAATAATCTTGCTTTATCATGACGTTAACCAAGACTTTCTTTTCAAATATCCAAGCCACATCTCATTTATTAAAAATGTTACTACTGAAACAGGAAAAGCTCCCAGCCTTTCATCTACTACGTTATTTCAGCATCGTCCCGGTTGTCCGTATTTCCATCTTAATTAATCCCTTGCTGAAAAAACAAGGAGGGCCATTCTTAAACTGCTTTAGAAGAGTCTAACAAAGACTTTGACGAAGCTACTTACCCAGTCACTCACGATGTTAAGTCATTTTCAGGAAATTAGGTCATGGAATTTTCCCAGGCAAATTTTTCATTAACTCAATTAAATATCAAGGTGAATCATCAAGTCATTTTCAGCAAACCCTCTATTTCAACTTTGTAGAATTTTCTCCAACCAAATTGTTTCATCATTTTTGGTATACCTTACATTTCAAAATCATAACATTTTCCCCTAGCAAATTACCCCAGCATGTTTAACAAGGTCATAGAATTTTCTCCACGCAAATTGTCTCATTATTTTCAGCAAAGCCCATTTCAAAATCTGAGAATTTTCTACCCTATATCCTAGATTAACAAGTAATTTTGCATTCAAAAGAAAGTACTTCTGAATTTCTTTGATTACAGTTAAGAAATTACTTATTGAGAGAGAAGTAATTCCCTTGTATCGTGGGATACATAAACTTCTTCCCAGTGAACCTAAGTTGAAGGTAGCTTATCTTCATGTCATCCAAACCGTTAAACGTAATTCCCTGAGACTCACTTTCACGTCAAAGGTGGATTGCTAAATCCGAATGCTGACAAAAACGTTGCAAGGTTTTCGTTGCACTTACCGCTACGTGCACGTCGTCACAAGTTTGTGTTCCAATTTAAAAAGTTTGAGGGTAAGTCACTTGAGCGGACCCTTACTGACTCCAGACTTTGCCGAATGTGCCCAACTTTCAAGACTTTTGACTAATCCACTCAGCAGCACCATGTAATGTGTTGGGGCAGTCATCCATGGCGTTTTATTAAATTTTTGTCGTTTCAAATATTAACCGTGGACGTCATTTTTAGCGGACCCTTCGTTTCAAAGTATAGATTTTTCTCCCAACAAACATCATCATTTAACGCATCAAAATTTTAACTTTTCTGGAGTGCACCACGCCCTCGTGCTGTTTACAATGCTGTGTGGTACGACCAATTGCTGTTTACAATGCTGTGTGGTACGACCAATTTTGTGAAAGAGTTTCATTGAAGATCAAAGAATCACCAAGCAAGGAAGGAAGGAAGGAAGGAATCAATAGCTCAATCTTATGATCAATGATTGATCGTTCTATCAATTCTCTCTATAAATTCCACTAACATTAGATCTTTATACCTTCCTAACATGCTCTTAATTTGAATGATTACTTATGCAAAACTTTTGTTTTTCATCTCTCTTAATACCATAAGGAACATCCATTAGGTCAGATCCCTAACAACCTATTTCATTACCATGAACGAGACAATGTGAACTTCATGAATATTACTAGTTGCTCCCTATGTGAAGGTCTTCACTATGCAAGATGAACCATCATGCGAAATATAAAGAACATTAAGATATGGGGTAATGAGCACCTTTGCCTTCTTACAGAATTCTTATCCAAGGATGAATGGGAAAGAATCAATATTTAGTACTAAGAAGTCCATCCTTCCATTCCATTAACCCACATTTACATCCACATCTCTTACAACTCCTATTCACTTGATTCAATGGAACTTTCATAACTTGCAGAAAGCCAAAGTTGATTGTACTCATAAATTAAGGGTACAAGTGACTTCTGGTGAAAGAAAGTTGTCACTAGCACATGTGTCAACCAAGGTGTCTATTGTCTTTGATGGAAACTACATCAGAACCATCTATACCGAGTGCAAGCTGGGTTCTTGATTTAGTTGTTCTCCTTGGATATTCTAGTGAGTTGTTGCCAAGCTTTAGGAGATCTAGTTAATCACTTGAAGGAACTAAATCTCTTGCTCATTTTCATTTACATTGGTCACCCATAATCAAGCTTGTGATTAATACTAAGAGTGTTTAACCGATGGTTACCATTTGGATCCCTTCCAACTAGTCATCGATTGGAATACTATGGACAATCTTGAGCAACATGGTTTCTAGAGCAAATGAAATACCATACACTAGGATTATATATAAGTCCTCCAAAGCATGAACGCTTGTTCTTGAACCTATCATAATCTTCAGAAGCCTATTGCTTCCCATTACCCTTGAAAGAAGTCTAAGAACCAAGGGTAATAATAGGATGCATACCTTGAAAGCCACTATCAAAATTTCTTCTAGAAGGTTGGCCTGAGTCATCACCAAATATTTTAACATTTTAAGGTGCATCAACTCCATTCTTATCTTGCTTCTAAGGCTTTGAGTTGATCATTAGACTAGCTGCTAACTTGAGTGCTTTCCTATATTCTAAGATTTTATAGGTTTTGATCTCTAATTGAGCCCAGGATTTTAGGCCATTAAAGTAGAGCCAAAATGTAGTCTCATCATCAATCACCAGAATTTACAAGACCACTTCTTAGTATTCTTAGAGATAATCCTTTAGCTTCCCTATATACAAGAGTTCTTTTAACTTCACCAAAGCTTTTTCAAAGGAAGTGCCTAAGTGAAAGTTTTCAACTAAAGCAATTTTAAGGTCATCTCATATCTCCATCAACCTTTGAGCAATTTTCGACTTCATCTCTTGAACAATGTCAAGCCACCATGTTTGACCAACCCCTCCCAAGAATTGGGAAGTGATCTTGACCTTTATTTCCTTAATGTATTCATTCATATCAAGGAACCAACCCATCTCAAAGATGAAAGCATCCAAGAGCTTATTGTCATGATCATCTTTGTAGACCTTGGGCTATTTGGCTTGGAACTTGTAGGTTGACCATCCCAAAATAGACATAACTACCTTTGCTTGAAAAACCAACTGGACCTCCTATTTCTCATTTCTTGCCTCAAGAAAATGTTGTTTTTACCAGCTAATGATGTTTCTAATTGAACTTCTTGCAATATAACATTGATTATGACTAATGATCTTTTTAAATATTAATGCATGATTTTTCCTAGGTGCAAGCACTTGCACTAAGGAGATGATGATCTTTTAAAGCTTAGATTTTCTACTTTGTTAATCCTTGTTAACCATGTTTAAATTTTGATTTTTAAAATTTTTTTGATTTTGAACTTATCCATGTACCAAAGGTAAGCATTTTTCTCTCTAATAAAGATATTTCTTTTCACCTTATATTCAACTATTGCGGTTGAAGTTTGTGTAATTTCAAGTCATTAGTCTTAGTTTCCTTGAAGTTGCTTCACCAATCATACCCCATTAAAGTAAAGGCAAATCCTCCTATATGTTATATGGGTGGTTATAAGTTTGAATCCCACCATATTCACATAATCCTTAAATATTCTTTAAAAAATAATAATAATAAAGATAAGGCAATAAGATTAAGGATTCTTTAAAAAAATTGATGTATAGTTTTAAGATGATAGCACACTGATAAATCTGATCCTTGTATAGTAATTTGTTTGGTGAGTCATCAACAAGATTTTCATATTAAAGTATTACCTACTGATGGAGGTCATTGCCAATATGAACTATTCTTCTACCAACCAAGTCGTTTCTACAGATGCCTCAACAAGCCCTTGCCTATTTTCAAGAAGGGATAATTTCCAAAAAATTTTAATTTCTTTGTAAATAGCAATTGATAATATTAAATTTTAATTAACTTAGCAATTCTATAACTCTACAAATTTCATTATTGTATTCTAGTTATTTGCATTTCAGTGATACCTTTGCGGTTTGTGTATCTCTTTGAAATTTTAATATTATTTATGTTTTGCAATGTTGTATCTTCTTATCATTTAATATTTTTATTTATACCATTAACCAATGAAGTAGGCCCAAATGGTCCACCCTTTCACAAGGACTTATGGAAATGTTGCTAGTTTGAGTAAGGTTATATATCTTGAAAGTATTTATAATTGAATTATTCACGCTACTCTATTATCATTAATACTTTTAATATCTAATATTGTAACGATAAAGTGTTAGCTTGGTGGTATGAGCCTTACTTTGGTAACCCTAGGCGATAGGTACAATACAATAATTCTGAAACTAGATATATCCAAAGGGTCCTAGTAGCCTTAAAGTAAAAATTTCTTACTATCACCAATTTCTTATCCATGGCTCTCTTTATTGATTTTTTGTTGCATTTCAGCTGCAATTACATTGCTTCATTGATTACAAAGTTATTTATTTGTTAATTCATACAGCTCTCATTATGAAAAACTCATATGAGATGAGCTTAGGTCTTTTATGTCATTTAATTATTTGTCTATTCAAACTCATTTCTTAGTTATCTGCACATGGAGAACAACTTACATGAGCTTCGGTCATGTCATAACATTTGTCACAAATAAAATTAAAATTGTATTTGTGCTACAATTTTCTTTGCTCATTTATTTTTCTTGTCCATGCAATTTTCTTTGGCTCCTCTACTTTTTCTTATCCACACCTAATCATGTTTTAACCACCATGGAACTTGGCTCAAACTATCAACCACACTCAACCCAGTGAGTTGTGGGATGAGCTTGAATAATCTCATATGAGCTATCCATACCAGCTCATTCAATAGTTTGAGGTGAATGAACTCACCATGTGTGGGGGCATCAATCATTAAGTTACAAGATTTTGCTATGATCCTGAAGCATTATTCTACCTAACGCTTGATAGGCATATAGAAACTATGGTTCTTCATCTACTAATTTTGGCATTGCAACTAAATACAGCAAATGAGATACTTACGTCAAGGAGGTCTTGTAGACCAAGGAAGGAAGCAATCATGACAGCCCATGGAACAAGCCTTTTAATAACCATTCTACTCATGCATTTACAGATAATGCAGATTGGCAAATTGAGCTAATTCAACAGAGTGGTGGAGCCTTTTATGCTAAATATGAATTCAAATTTAAATAAGGAAAACATTGTTAATCCAAGCATATAAAGTTCATCTTTTGATGCATAGAAAGGATCAAGACTAATTCAATAAATATATGGACATGAAGGCTCATAGGATTCAGCCTAAGAGTTTTCTTCAAACCAATGTTAAAAATAAGAAGGAAATAATAGAAACTATATTTGAAGTAAAGGAAATAAGAAGGAACACAAATAATGTAGCTTCCACAGCTCTTGAAGTTCTGCCCTCTAATAGGATAGAGAAGCTTGCATGGTACCACTATATCTCAAGACAACTGTATGCTAAAAATAAATGATAGTACACACGAAGATTCCATAATCCAAACATAATACAACCTAGCAAAATAAGGGAAATATCACGTTGAGTAATAGAGCCTACTCTAACAGATTCCATAAGGACAACTTGTTTTACATATATCAAAGTAACCAAATATAATAGCTACGACTTTGATAACACTAATATTAAAAATTATACAACAATTTGAAAAGTTAGGCAACCAGCTAAAAAGGCTCATAAAACTGAGCATACATTCAAATTCCAAAAAAAACAAAATAAAACCCCTCATTGGTTAATTTTAAAAAGTTGAGTATCATACTTAAGAAATTGAAGAATATATATTCAACGTGTTGCAAAAGAAGGTTTTTCAAAGTGAACATTCAATCTTACCATAAAAAAACAAAATGCAAGTTATGCATGGTACAGTGTTCATATGTTTGTCACATCAAATATAATATTTAATAAAGATTTTACAAGTTGAATGTCCGACTTGTGGGTGGTGTAGTTGATAATCACGGCCAGTCCAAGTCCAAGCTCAAACACAGTTAGGAATTATACATCCTTTTCGAATTCTATATCAATTAAAATGTCTACAATTCAAATAAAGGCTAAGTCATAGAGATAGAAACGGATTTCCTCTAATTCAGAGGAACATACAAGATGAGATTAAACAACATTGTTCAGCTAATGCAAGCTTGGATGGCTGGGGTTGACCATGAATCCTGATTTATACAAAATTTCTTTTGTGCATGTGCACAATGCTTTGGCTAACTTCAAATTTCTAATAAAAAAGAAATCATTTTCACCCTAGAAAAATTCAGAACCCATCAAATTGCAAGAATCAATATCTTAAAATTCAAAATCCTTCTATATAAGCATACATTCTTAGGCAAAAATATCTAATGTCTAGTAAAAAAGGAGATGAAAGTCTCACCCTACAACCATGCATGATGGTTGATATAATAACATTTCAAATTCAATAACTGACATATATGGCTAGAAACATGAGAAACATGAATTGAGTCCCTCTCTATTCTTACTAAAGAACATACCTAAAATATGTTACATTTTAGCTACTTAAATTTGGTTGTCTTACTTGAAGGCAAAAACAATACAACTTCATGGTAACAATGCATGAATAGGTACTCATGGATAATGCAGTTTTGGTAAAGTCGGCAATTTCTTTTGAATCTTAAACAAATAGACCTTGCGAAACAAAAGAGTAAAATACCTAATGGTAAAGATTCAGTTGACTCCGAACTCCTTAAAAACCCAAAAATTTTCAAGCTACATTAACTAAAGGGCATGTTTGGTTGCCGGATTCTTTGGATGTTGTTTTTGTAGAATCCATTCATCCTATTTAGAAAATTGTTTGGTTTTAGTTGGTTCTTTACCCAATGATTCATTTGATTCATGCTAGCTTATCATTTCTTCTTCTTCTTCTTTTTTCTTTTTAGATTTTATTTAAATTTCACTGTAAAATGTGTAATCCCCTCGTATTCACGGAGCCATGAATCCAACATCTCTTCATATTCAACATTCAAGAATTCACACAACCAAAGAGGCCCTAGTGTAGATCGCAAATTATTTAATTTGACAAATACAGGCAGAAAATTATAGTCTCAACTGGAATCAAGCAAATGCATAGTGCTAAAAGAAAATTTTAATAGTTATTTTAAAATTGTGGAAGCAAAACAGCTAATTTAAACATCTATATATCTCATGTTACTCCAAATAAAAAGATAAAATATGTTGCTTTCCGGATCACACATTATGCCTTGTGCTGTAGGACATATTCATCAAACTTGGCAGCATCCGCCTTGATCTGAATAATGCACTTCTCGGCTACAGCATTCAAATGCATTGGAATCCACTCCTCCATCTGATCAAACCACTGCCGCAGCGTCATAATCTCTCCCGAAACCCTGACATCATTATCCTCTTTCTCAGCAACGTCACTGGTTCTCACAAGGTCTTCCTCAAATCGCGACTTGTCACATTCCTTTCTCTTATTTCCGGTTCTTAATACCCTGGCATCAGGAGGAGGGATTGCGTTTTCAACCTTACACGCTATTTTGACACAGTTTCTTCCCTAATTTTGATAAAGCTGGAACTCGAGCGGAGGAAGCACGAAATCGTTGAGAATTATGCCATTTGACGTATTTAGGTCTTGAATTTCCCACCACCAGGCAAAATTAAGCTGTATCAGAAACTTCTTCCTAATGTAGCTAATACCAAAAAAAGTGACAGACAAACAACCACCAGTTATTCCCTCTCCTTTCCTTACTGTCAAGGAAAATAACAAAGCAAATGCAACGACATCCGCTGATTTAATGTTGTTTGATTGAATGTATCCTTTTACCTTGTTTGAGTTAAGTTGTATGAGAAGATGTTTCTGAGAGATGCCGCTGTCTCTGATGGCGAAAGTGTTGCCTCTAAGGGTTCTTCCGATTTTGAGAAGCTTATTCTTGCGCTTGTTCGCTTCACACTGCAACGTTTCGCTGGCGTGAGGACCTTTCAAAATTTGCAGACAAAGAGCCCCTGCTTCTTGCTTCTTGTTGTTATTGCGCCATTGCTGGAATCGTTTTCTCGCTCCCGCTTGCTCCAGTTTTGAAAATCTTCGAAGCAAATGACAGATCACGCTGTGCCAATTAAATTTCAAATTAAAATCATGAAGAATAGCGGTGTGTGAATGTAAGGGCACTAAAGCTCTGCCATTTATCACATCAAGTAAAAGTCATCACCGTTTGGCTTAATGTTTATCAGGTTAAGCACGTCTCAGACGATAGATGTTTGCCCTTTAGATTAGCGAGAAATCTTGTTGGATTTTTGAAATTGAATTTGAACTTACAAACTTATTAAAAATAACAAACTTTGACTTCTTAATAGTATAATAAGAGCATTGTAACCAAGCTGGTGTTGCGTGTGTCTGAAATTCAAAGTAAGAAAAAAAAAGCATATTCAACTTATAACTTTATAATTCAATTTGGCTGGCTAGAATCAAACCTATAATTTCTGAGCTTCTAAATCAAGAGTTGTAGCAATAAATTAACTTATTATTTAAGTAACCATAGCATAATTGTTGCTAAGTCTAACATAGTTTCATGTTATAGAAGTTCTACCAAAGTTTGACGATATATCCAAGGTTGCATACACGCAATTATTGTCTTGTTTTGAAGGTAGCCCACATTCTTACACCTTTAGAGAACTAACAAATTACATATCTATGTAACAAACATTTTTGACTATCAAGTGAGAATTGAACTAGAAACTTGCACCACCTTATGATATCATCATCATCATCATCATCATTACAACTTTAACAAAATGGCATCCACTACATGATATCATCATCATCATCATTATCATCATAGCTTTAACAAAATGGCATCCACTACATGAGTTCTTTTTTTTTTTTCATTTGCTTATATGAAAAGCTAGATCTTTCTTTATTTACAATTTCTTTAAATCATCTTCTATTACTTTTTCTATGTCTTCTTTGGTTTTCCTTTCGATGGCTTTTCAAAAACAATGATGTAGCAACCTTTATTTATAGGCTCATTATTTAGTATTTTTTGCACATGTCAAAACCATCTAAGCTACCATTCTTGTAACTTATCTAAATAAAAGTCATTCCAAGTTTTTTTGTAATATTCGTATTAGGTTTATCTTTTTTTAGTAACATCTGATCCCCATCAAAACATTTGCATTTCTGCCATACTAGCTTGTTGTTTATGCCTCTTTTGTATTACACAACATATAGCATCATATAAAATTTTCCCTTCAATTTTATTGGTATTCTTTTATCACATAGAATACCACTAGCATGTGTCCATTTTGATTATCCTACCTCAATTCTATTTTTTATATCATTATTAATTTCACCATGTGTTTGAAGAATTGATCCAAAGTAGCAAAATTATTTGCAATGAGGGACTTTTTTGGCTTGAGTTGTCAATTATTTTTCACCATTGTTTATGTTGTTACTAAAATTACATTGAATATATTAGGTCTTCTACTAATTTTTATGTTTTTTGATTCTAGACTATGTCTCCACTTCTCCATTTTAAGAGTAATATTTTCTCGAGCTATATCTACCTACACAATGTCATTTGCAAATAAAATACACCAAGGGATTTCATCTTGTGTTTTCTTTATTAGTTCATCCATGATAATAGCAAATAAGCACAACCTATGCTTAAAGTAAACTTGTTGTCACTAAAAAAATCAAATGTTGTTATGCAAGCTATTTTAATTTTACTCGTAACTCCTTATTACATATCTTGAATCAATTTAATATATTTGTCAAATATGCTTTTACTCCACAAGGCCCACCATATAATATCTCTAGGCAATCTATCATATGCTTTTTCTAAGTCAATGAAGAACATATATAAATTTTTTCTATGTTTTTAAAATTTCTCCATCAATTGTCCTATCAAGAAAATAACCTCTATAATAAATCTCCATAGCATTAATCCAAATTGATTTTCTAATAATGTTGATTAAAGTCTAAAATGATGCTCTGTGACTCTCTACCAAAGCTTCATAGTATGGCTCATTAGCTTGTTCCCTCTATAGTTTGCATAATGTTGCACATCTCCTTTATTTTTATAAATGAGAACAACAAAGTTTTTTCTCCAATTAGGCATTTCTTCATCCTTCAAAATTTTTTAATATAATTATATTAACAAAAAAAAAAACTCTTGTATCTCCTAATGCTTTCTGAGACCTCATGATATAATGCTACAAAGAAGAAGCTAATATATTACATATAATGATGAGCTACTATAATTTTGCCATTCTTTTAAAATCAATAGCTTTAATTTTCATTCTAAATGATGATCCTATATGTTGTTTCAAGGTAGGAGAAATGGTAGGCTTGCTTGCTTTTAATAATCAAATTCATATTTGGATGCGTGAAAGATGAAGATCAATTCAATAATTACATCACTGGGAGCTCCACTTCTTAGTTTAAGTTTAAGAGTTTTGTTCAAACTATGTTAAAATGCATCAACATCATCAAAGAAGACAAATAATGCACCTCCTACAAGTCTAGAATTCTACAATTCAATCTATTGATAACATAATATACTACTTTCTCATTGATCCATGGAAGTAATAAAATAATGGTGTTACAAGTGAACATGAAACACTATTGAATCCAACCAAACTATCATAGTACCACGATATATTGTTAGTTGATATAATTAATACATTTACAATAGTAGTTTGCGAATGTCACCAGATACAGAGAGTCATTCTGTATCCAAGGCCAAGTTGCAACTTGTGAAATCACAAAAACTCTTAAATCTCACTCCTAAAATCAATAATGGTAAACATGAAGATACACTAGAAAATGATATAATAAAATATCCCAAAAAACAAAGATAATAGAAAGAGCCAGAATGACACTTAGTTAAGAAGATTCCTCAAAGTGAAATTTGATAAAATATACTGCTTCAATGAGAAAGATGGAATAATTACTTGTTCGACATAGATCAAAATTAGCAACATAAAAGCAATAACCTAATAGCAATACTACGATTGTGATGAATCGTGGTTTGTCAGGTGCTGATATCGAACCCTTGTTAACCAGGTGCTAATATCAGACCCTTGTTAACCAGGTGCTGATATTAGACCCCTGTTATCAGAACCCTAATATCTAATGAGTCCCAATATCGAACCCTCGATATCGGACCCTCGATATCGTGTACACAATATCGTGGTTCCTGTGTGAGCCTATAAATACACAATGGGCGCACGGGAAAGTCAATAGTTAATTAGTATTAGAGTAGGATCTTTTTGTCAGTTTTTGCTCTTAACCCTTTTTCCCCAATGCATGCCCGCAGTGTGATGATTGTAATTGTATAGACCCTTTATTTGAGTGTGACATACTTGGACATGCACATGACCGACAATAAAGATCGAGAGTACTTCATCATTGCAACATTCACTTAATTTTAATTTTCATTTATTGCTTTTGTAATTAATATTTCTCTACCCTCATTTCCTATCCCTGTTAATAAATGCACAATGAGTACGACTTAATCATGAGCATTTAAGTGTGACTACTTGATATCCTAGTAGTGTACCTAGGACATGTGCTTGGTAATCCCAATGGTAGTACACAAGGTCCAAGCTATGTACAGATGATTAAGGACGGATGCTCATCACACTTAGGGTAGCTTAGACTCTCTTCACCCTTCCCTCTTAGTTAAAACAAAGTTACTTTCCATTGCCTCTAGGAGTAGCACTAGTTTAGGACCACATCATACACCTCACTCTGGACTAAATCATACGTGACAAAGTAAATACTAGTCCAGATGAGAAGACAGCGAACTACAATCAATGAGTAACTATCTAGATATCACAACTAGTCCGTCTACGGAGTTCAACCAAATTGTGGGTGAACGCTCGTATTCGTATGGTTGAGTATAGGGGTACCTCGCCACTCATCATTGGAGCCGTTTTGGGGATGATGCTAGTTATTTAGATTAGTTACATCATCCAATATTGTTGTAATGAAGCCTTGATGATATATCTCTTAGAAAGAAGTAATTGCAAATAAGTCACATACAAACTCACAATAATGTCTCTCTCACAAGACTATGACAACACAACAACTAGTAAGGTAATTCATTGGAGAACCAATGAATTATATGATGATGAAGACAAAGTTTGGAGTACTCAATCTAATGCAGGGGTCTCCTATGTACATAAAATAAAGACAACATCGTCCCAACTTACAAACTCATAATCTACCTAGTGACGATGAACCCCTGCTAGCCACTAAGAGCCTAATGCATATACAAGACTAATGAGTGGCGAGGTACCCCTACACTCAACCATACGAATACGAGCGTTACACGCGCGATCCAATTGAACTTCGCAGATGGACTAGTTGTGGCATCTAGATAGTTAGCCTTAGGTCGCAGTTCGCTGTTGTTGGCGACCGTTTGGGACGCGATCGCCAACGAGTGTCCTCGAACAGGATTTAGATGCTTGCTGGTCTCTGGCAACACCAAGGCCCAGATACCTCCAAATA
>MNCI01006793.1:171170-184662 GCA_015680685.1 Gnetum montanum | reverse complement strand
GTAGTGGCCAGTAGGGGTTCATCATCATCAGGTAAGTTATGCTTTANCATGCCTCTCCTACAAGACTATAATAATGCCACATCTAGTGAGGAAGTTCATTGGAGAACCAACGAACTATATGGCAATGAAGATTGAAGTACGAAACTNGCCATATAGTTCGTTGGTTCTCCAATGAACTTCCTCACTAGATGTGGCATTATTATAGTCTTGTAGGAGAGGCATGGTTGTGAAATTGTGTGTGAATTTATATGTGACTTTTTTTATAATTATTTCTTTCTAAAAGATATATCGTTAATTCCTATACAACAACCTTGTATGATACAACTAACCTATATAACTAGCACCGTCCCCGACAATGGCGCCAATGATGAGTGACGAGGTACCACTACACTCAACCATACGAATACGAGCATTACACACACGATCTGGTCGAACTCCGCAGACGGACTAGTTGTGGCATCTAGACAGTTAGCCTTAGGTCGCAGTTCGCTGTCTTCCCACTTGGACTAGTATTAGCTTTGTCACGTATGGTTTAGTCCAGAGTGAGGTGTATGATGTGTTCTCTAATCTAATGCTACTCCTAAAGGTAATGGAAGATAATATTAACTAAGCTAAGAGAGAAGGGGTGAGAGAATCTAAGCTAGCCTAAGTGCGATGAGCATCTGTTCCTCAATCATCCATACACATCTTGGACTTTGCACACGACTACCACTAGGATTACCAAGCGTAGATCCTAGGTACGCTACTGGGTTACCAAGTAGTCACACTTAAATGCTCGTAATCAAGTCGTACTCATTCCACATTTAATAGGAGTTTAAGGGTGAGAGAGAGATCAACTAGAAAAGTAGTAATCAACAAGTAAATAAATAATTAATCTAAGTGAATGCTGCAATGATGAAGTAATCTCGATCTTTATTGCTGGTCATGTGCGTGTCCAAGTACGTCACACTCAAATAAAGGATGTCGTACAATTACATTCACCACACTGTGGGCATACACTGGAAGGAAAAGGGTTGAGAAGAAAAGCAAGAACTAAAACTTTAACACTTAAACTAAAAACTAACAAAAAGCTAACTCCTATTGGAACTGTCTACCTCTTATTTATAGATGAGGAGACAGGCTGCGATATCGCGTACGCGACATCGTGGCGAGGCTACGATATCACATATGCAATATCACATACGCGATATTGCGGTGGACTAAATGGCGACTCATCAAAGACGCTGTTCGAATATCCCACAGGCATCATAAAGAAATCCGTCTACCTAGGCTTGATTTAAACAACTTTCCCAAATTTTTAGGAGGCTGTGATTTAGATCCGCAACATCATTTACAGGCCTTCCATGATGCTTGTGTATGAAACAATATTGATAATGGATGGAAAAAACTTAAGCTATTTCCTACAACACTCGTTTGCCAAGAAAAAGTATGGTATAGGTCCTTAAAACCAAAATCAATTCGACATTGGCTGACAATGGTAGAACTCTTCAATGAAAGATATCAAACCTATGCAAGAGTGTTAGCCTTGAGGAAACAAATCCAAGAGTGGAAACAAGCACAACATGAACCCTTGGACATGGCCTTAGAAAGATATTATGCATTGTTAAATAACTACCCAAGCCATGGGTTCTTCGAGGAAAGGCTAATGTACCACATCATAGATGGGGTTCGTAACAAGACAAGGGTCATAACAAGACAAGGGAAACCCTAGGGATGTATGCCCCAGGTCAACTATGCGAGCTACGAACCCACCAATTTCAAGAGCTTATCAAGTAGGTAGCAAAAGAAGAAGGAGAAATGGCTAAATGGGAGAATGTTGAAAAATCACAATGGGACCAAAATCTCAATTTAACAAAGATCCATAATCATGAAATGGAGAAATTAATTCATCTCAAGGAGGTGGAACAATCTTTGCTAATACAACAATCACTAGATGAAATTGAGGCAAAGATCAATAAGATGACGAAATGGATGCATAAAAAATGTGGAGAATATACCAACACTATTAGAGATAGAACCATGATGAACCAAGTAGGAAAAAACCCTTAGATAATCGAAAAGAAGGGTTGAATAGAATAAGAACTCAACTGCTAATCATACGTATCAATGTAACATTTTCTTGTACGATCACCCCAAAGTTCAATGCCCAATCCTATCACATTTACATGAGCATTGGGGAAGAATGTTACATCCAGAGTTCGTACAAAAATACTATCTTCTATCACAGTGGCAAAAATCCCAGTCGTGGGGGAGGCCACCCTCAAACTGGTCACACCCTTCATATCATCTGAACACAAGCGCTTATTAGGTTCAGCATCCTATTTTCCCAACTGAGTCAACATCCTCTATCTTGCCATAATTATCATTCTCCTAAGTACTATCAACCCATGATCTTTCCAACAAAATCACCACCTCACGTGCCTTACACTTCTCCTCAAATTCAATATTCTCATCCTTCATTTCCTTCTACAATGCCACCAATAGTACCAAAAGGATTTGCACCACAGCATTGACCCACAAACCTTACTTATGCTGCTACTGTCAACCGCAGTGGGAATCCTCCACAACATTGAAGGCGTCCCTTCTTTAGACATGACCATAGAAAGGGACAGCACAATTCTGAGACCATTGCATCCTCCCACTCAACACAAGTTCAACATTGTGATGCATCCTTCTCCTCAAACTCAATGCCTCGTGTTACTTTATTCGGGCCACCAATCAACACTCCAACAACTATGCGGCCCGATGAATATAGCCACGTAGGGAGATATATCGATCCTTGCATACCATCTTATGGTCACGGGTGCCATAGTGGGTCAACTCCTTATCAATTAACCACATCTTATAACTTGCCCCACTATGTCAACATTAATCAAGTGTGTGAACCCTAGTCTCGGTACATTTCAACCACCACATCAAAAGACACCCAATGGGTTGGATATGACCAGACCCCAATATGTCCAACATGCATGGATCCTAACCTTTCATTTATTAATTCTAGCCATGCTCAAACAATTAGTTATGGGGGATATCCTCCATTCTAACAAGCAAAATTAATAAATATTTTTCCTTTTCTTTAATTTTACAATTTTTATTTTTCAGTTTTTCACCTTTCAATTTGTTGTTTTATCTTTTTATTTATTATTTTATCTTTTTATCCTTTTATGAGTAATCTCATCTATGAATAAAGCACTCATGTGACTCGTTAGTTAAGGTATTGTTCTTTGCTATCAAGTCTCGAGTGACTAATTATTTGGACAGCGAGCCCACCACATCCACCCAACCATTCTATTAATAAGAGGTTCTACTCTAGGTATGATGATATTCTTGACATCATTAAAACTTAAAGTAATTTTGTGCTTATTATGCCTAGAGTGAAAAATGATGGACTAAGAGGGAATGGTCAGGGTGTGACATCAAGGGAACTTGTGGATTCTCTTTGGTGACATCTGTAGGAGTTACCATGCAGCTTGGGTGTACTACACCTTGCATACGAATATGCTAATTAAAACAAATTCCATTTAACTTTGATATCTATTGGCTATTTTTGCAAGTTTTAAACTACCAACAAGCATAATTATAGTCTAGCTACTAAATACAATATAAGATTCAATAACATTCCTTATTACATATAGAAATATAGACCTTGATGGCTTGTTCTCTATGTAAACACTCTATCAAGTCAAGGCCTATGTGCATGGATGATGCAGAATGTGACCTTGCTTTATGCTAAATTTCTTTTGTCCATGATCAAGTAATGCAATGACTTATTTCAAATTTCCAACAAAACAAAAAGTATTTCTCACCCTGTAAAAGGTCAAAGCCCATAAATTTGCAATGTTTCAAATGAAGATTTAAAAATCAATAAATCTCTATATAATTGCCTTGATAAGTATACACTTTCAAATAAAATATTTAATCTCTAGCATACACAATTAAGAAAGGCAAATAAAATGAAAAACTCCTACATCCAACAAGCATCATAATTGATAGAACAACACAATTTTTCCAACATATAACATCTGAATACAAACATGAATTAAATCACTATCTAATATTACTACAGAATCTCTCTACACTAAACTATATGTCAAAATGTATTTAATTAGATTTATAATTTTCTAATACTATAGAAGGTCCTAAAAACTGTGCATGGACATGTTGATGCTACTTTCATTGATTTCAAAGTTTGCCATGATGATGTTGATTTCCTTTGGAAACCTAAAACAAAATAATTCTTTTAAAAGATCTTCACAATTGGACTAAAATGCAAAAACAGATTTTTTTTCTTTGTAAATATTGCATCTTTCCATTTTTCTAGTGCCAAAAATGATTCTTAAATGTTTAATAGAACTCGATGGTCAAAACCATTTTAGAAATAGTTTTTGGTAAAATATAGAGCTAGTTTAATTCATACCAATCCACAATGACTATTAAGTTACTAAGAGGCTAATTTTCAATATTTCCTATCATGTTAATGGAAGTGAGGCTAGTTATCTGCATTGATTAAGGTTAGATTTATTGGTTTTGGTATGCACTTTGTAAACTCTTACTCTGCTCATTCTAAATACCCATGTTGCAATTTAAAAGCAAGCAAGACAAAAAAAAAATGAATTTACCAAGCCCAAATTCAAGGTAATACAACGTCATAGTTACATATGGAAATACCTTAAAAGCACATAGTAAAAGCTCAAATCTCAAGAGAAGACGAAGATCAAGTGAAGCTAAAATAATCAATTTTTTAAAAAAATAAAGACCAAAGCTATGTAATTTATATTTGAATTATTATACCACATAAAACAAGATATAAAATTCTATTATTCTTAATTTTGTAAAAAGATTGATGGGCAAATGTAATTAGAGAATGGCCCCAATCTCTCATTGTCTCTTGCATTTCTAGTCCAATTTTTCATAAAATAGGCATGTCCCATTATATTCTATCATGGTGCTATCATTTGATTGTAAACATGTGGTCAAATCATGTTTGTAAGTAAACCAATTGAGGACATTGAGGCAAATTAATGTTGAAGAAAAAAGATTGAAGATATTACAAAATTTTCTCTATTTATCTCATTACTTTATCATTGTTTTCAATTTATTATCAATTAAAATCCATCAAATTTCAATCATTAATTCTTATGTCACCATTTCACAATTTATCTCATAATCTCATATCCTATCTATCATTTACAATCCTATTCACAAGTTCACAATTTATCCCATTACAAGGTCATTCATCATATTCACCAATTCTCATTAATCAAAAAAGTTGAACAATCACATTTAGGGGCACTTTTATGTAATGGATTTTAACTAACAAATTAACTTAAATTAGTTCCAAATTTTATAGACAAATAGATTGTTGAAAGAGCTTTCTATCAAATAATCACCAACTCCATAACTCTCTCAGATTGTAGAGATATTGATCTTGCAAACAGTAAATTCTATTCTAGATGCTAAACAATTTTATTCCAAACCCCTTTTTCAAGCATTTTTTCAATAATAAAATAAAATCCAATTGATTTGAAATTTTACATACTTATAAATTAAAGTATGATCTTTTTAACAATCCTAAGATCAGCCCAAAATTTATCTAGATCACAAAGATATTGCAACTGCAAAATAAAAAAAATCAAAATTTCTAAGTTGAGCCACCTGCATATCCAATATATTGAGCTACCAAAAATCTACAAAATCAAAAATTCTTTCAAATCTTCTTACATTAAAAAAATGGCTACAAGATTAACATCCTTGGAGCTACAAGTTACTTCGTGAACAAAATTAGTAAGGAACAATTTAAGAACAATTTAACTCATATTAATATATGATGCTTGTGAAGTTATTGAAAGGCTAATTTTCAATGTTCTTTGTCATGTTATCAAGATTGTGTCTACAATGGCTTACAAACTCCTATGAGGCTAATTAGCTGCTTTAACTATTGTGTTACTAGGGCTGGGTCAAAGCCCTCAAAACCACAAGTTACTCAAGGAACAAATTAGTGGTGGACTATTAGATCATAAATGTTAGACTTCTTGTAAGATTATGTTGTGGTAAAGGATGATAGCCAAAAATAATGAAAGAGTCATGAGGCATAAAAATTGAGCATAGTTGTATATCTTCCCTTAAGATAGTTGTTAAAGTTGGGTAAATTAATAAAAGAATACAAATAATGCTATTCATGCAACCCTATACAACTTAATAAATCATTGCAAGTACAGGCAAATATTGTTATGTATCCAATTAAACTATCAAAATGCACCAATATTGTTTTAATTTATAAACTCGTAATTCAAAATTGCTAATGTTATTGTATGCATAGAAGCATTATAGTTTTGTATCTAAGTGCAAGTCATAATTTGTGAAAACACAAACAAATCTTAATAGAACGCTTTAAAAAAATGAGTAAACATGGGAATTTCATAAACCAGAATTTAATAAAACCTCCCAGAGAAGGACACCAAACTGACATAGACTAACAAGAATAGATCTTAATTTTGAAGATTCATGAAACAAAATTTGATAAAATATTCTAATTCAACAAAGGAGATAGAATTACAACTTGTTTAACCTAAAGCAAAGTTACTAATATAAAAGCAATTGCTTAATAGCATAAAAGTTATGATTGGGAAAAAAATATTTATTTACCATAAATTAGTCTTTAAATTAAAAGGTTTCCAAGATCATTATTGAATCCTCACTAGTTCATATACTTTCAATGATAAGAACAAGGGATTCTATACATTCTACTTGGTAGAACACCATGGAAATTGCTTTAACTAATTCAAACAACTATTTGGGTTGTGTAGTTGGTCATCAAGTTAGTCTCACATTAAAGGCCCTAGTTCAAGTTTGGGCTCAGACAAGTAAAATTTATGTTCTTAAATATTGCAATTTCGCACCTCAAGCTTAACTGGACAACCCAAAACAAGTAAAATTTATGTTTTTAATTAAACTTCTAAAATCATGCTATTGTTCTTAAATATTGCAATTTTGCACTTGAGGCTTAATTCGACAACCCATGTTTTTAATTAAACTTCTAAAGTCATGCTATTTTTCTTAAATATTGCAGTTTGGCACCTCAAGCTTAACTAGGCAACACCAAGACAACTAAAATTTATGTTTTTAATTAAACTTTTGAAATCATGCTATTATACTTAAATATTGTAGTCTTGCACCTAAAGCTTAACTGGACAACTCAGATTGTGAATCGTGCTTTATGTCACGCAATGCAATGGCTCACTGTAAGTTTCTTAAGAAAACAAAAAATTATTTCCATCCAATAGAAGTTAAGAACCCATAATATCATTCCCAACCATGCATGGTACTTGTAGTTGGTAGTCTTTTAGTATATATCTTAATAGAAAAATTCAATGTTTAGTATACAAAGATACAAGGCAAAGCACATGAATATTTCCATCATCCAACAAACAAGATAATTGATACAATATATAAAATTCCAAAACCAAGGTGAATGCAAACATGAATTGAGTCACCCTCTAATATTACTAAAGAATTTCTCAAAACTAGAATATATATATCACATTATATCTAATCATATTTGTTTGTTTAAATTGAGTGAAAAGCAATAGTGCATAAGTTATGAGAGAAGGTACTACATTCACTGATTTTGAAGTTACCGTAACATAATGCTAGTTTGTTTTAGATCTTAAGGAATAAACCACTAGAATGCAAAAGATGAAAATAAGGGTTTTAAAAAAAAGATTTAGTATACTTAGACTTCTTCTAAAGACCAAAACAGTTTCTGTTTTGGAAGTATTCAATGTTGATGCTAGTTTGTTTTAGATCTTAAGGAATAAACGACTAGAATGCAAAAGACGAAAATAAGGGTTTTAAAAATAAGATTCAGTGTATTTAGAGTTCTTCTAAAGACCAAAACAGTTTCTGTTTTGGAAGTATTCAATGTTTTCTTCATGAGCACATTCCACTTTTATTAAGAAAAGTAAAATCCAAAGCTAGTTATGTAAAATTCATGAATTTATTTTCAATTAAAGTAAATTTCAAAAAATACTAGGCTTTCATGCAAAAAGTAAAGCAAATGGTACTTATTATTTCCCTCAATTTTTGTTTCATAGTTACAGGGGCTGATAAATCAATGTGCAAATGCATAGCCCTCCAACCATTATTTTAAAAAAACAAACACACTTGGAAGAAGACATTTAATTTAAACATCTTTCTTCTTAGCTTTCTAGATAAAAACATCTAATTAAAATACAAAATAAACTACAAAACAGAGAGCACACCTGATGCCTTCCACTATGGAACATATTCGTAAATCTATTAGCAAAGAGGCTTCACTGGTTGAAGGCATCATGAGAATGAGTATTTAGATAACAAGCTTCCCATGGAAACCCTTTGAAAAAGGTTTATAAGCATGTATGAATTTCTGTTGTATCGGAAAAGTGCATCAATATGTTCAATTTGCTAATGTTATCTGCGGAGCCCAAAAACTCTTAACAGCACTATGAAATTCTTAATGATTTATTACATGCTACCTTGCCACATGTCCACTGCAGATTTCAAAAACATTACAACTTGAAAGGTAAGCAGTTTGATTAAATTCTTACCAATTTAAATATGTAAATAATAATTAAAAAAAACCTTTAAAACTAAGCATGTGCTAAAAGTTCAAAAAAGATAAATGGAAAAAAGAAAAACCTCTGATTTCAAAAGAAGAGTTTCCAACATTAGATTCTGTCCTGTGTTGTTTATATACTTTCAATGACATCAAAATGGTAATGACTTTGAGATTCTAAGAATTCTGCACAAGAATTCGTGTTAGTTATTTTGTTTATTTCTAGAATAAAAGTCATATAATAAAGCATCCAAACCGTCTGGGTGGTGTAGTTGGTTCACATTAGTCTCACTCACAAAAGTTTCTAAGTTCAAATCCTGGCTCAAACACAGCATTTTAAAATTTATGTTTTTACAAAACATTTTTTGCAATGAATTTTCGACTCAATTTGGGCACAACTTTCCTAGTAAAGTACAATTAGTGTTGAGTGTTTGTTGAATATTTAACCTAGGAGCAACCTTCCCAATAAAGTGCCAAAACAATATCTGCAATCAATTTTCAACTCAAACTAGGCACAACTTTCCCAGTAAAGTGTCATCCGCATTGAGCGTTGGTTGAACATTTAACTTGGGTACAACCTTTCAAATAAAGTGCCACATTTTAAACTCAAGACACAACATTTTACTATAATTTGTACAACCTTTTTATTATCTACAATAAATTTTCAACTCAACCTAGGCACAACTTTCCCATCCCAGTAAAGTGCTTGCACAACCTTCGAAATAAAGTGCCAAGTTTTGAACTCAAGACAACATTTCAGTATAATTTGTACAACTTTCCTAATCAAATGCTAATTCTTGAACTCGAGACACAATATTTCACTGTAATTTATACAAAACGGTATATACAATCAATTTTCAACTAAACTTGGGCACAACCTTTCCACTAAAGTGCCAAGGGTTGAACACTCAACCTATGCATAACCTTCCCAATAAAGTGCCAAGGGTTGATCTCAAAACAACATTTCATTATAATTTATAATGAAACAAGTATCAACAATCATTTTTCAATTCAACCTGGGTACAACCTACCCAATAAAGTGCTTAGGGTTGAACTCAAGTCAATTCTATGTATGATGTGGATGGCAATTGACTATGTCCAAACTTTAACCCACAGGCACAAACAGATTTGACTATAGATTTTCTAATAGCATTCTATTATTTTTTTTAACAAAACATATTTACAATCATTTTTCAACTCAACCTAGCACAACCTAACCAATAAAGTGCCCAAGGTTGAACTCAAGTCAATTCTATGTATGATATAGATGGCAACTGACTATGTCCAAACTTTAAACCATAAGCACAAATAGATTTGACTATATATTTTCTAACAACATTCTAGTATTTTTTTTTTTTTTTGAAAAATATCTATAATCATTTTTCAACTCAACTTGGCACAACCTAACCAATAAAGTGGCCAAGGTTGAACTCAAATCAATTTCAAGCATGATTTGGATAGCTACTAACTATGTCCCAACTTTAAACCACAAACACAAATAGATTTGACTATAGATTTTCCAAATCCAACTATAATTTTCTTAGAACCTCATAGTACTTCCTAAACTCAAGTCAAGTCTACATATGATCTCAATGACTATTGACTATGTCCAAACTTTAAACCATAGGCACAGACAGATTTAACTATAGATTTTCCAAATCCAACCATAGTTGTTTGAGAAACTCCCAATATACATCCAATACAAGCTCAAAAAGTGCCCATGTTTGAACTCAAGACACAACATTTAGTATTATTTGTACAAAATAGCAATTTTCCAATTTAACCTAAGCATAATGTACCTAGTAAAGTGCCCAAGGTTGAACTCAAGTCAAATATATGTATGATTTCAATGGCTATTGTCTATGTCCAAACCTTAAACCACATGCACAACAAATTTGACTCTATATTTTCCAAATCCAACAATAGTTTTTTGAGAAACTCCTAGTAAACATCCAATAAAAGTTCAAAAAGTGCCCATGTTTGAACTCAAGACACAACCTTTAATATTATTTGTACAAAACATCAATCATTTTTCAACTCAACCTCGGCATAATCTGCCTCATAAAGTGCCCAAAGTTGAACTAAGTCAACTCTATGTATGATCTCAATGGCTATTATCTATGTCCAAACTTTAAACCATAGTTGCTGTGATATCCAACCATAGTTGCTGTGATATCCAATAAAAGTTTAGAACTCATAAATTGAAGATTTAAGAGTCGAATGGTACCTGAAATTAGAAATATTTATGTATAAATATACAGCGTCTCAAGGCAAGGAATTTAATGTTTGGTGTAGACAGGTAAAAGGCAGAGGAGATAAAAAATCTCAAACATTTAACAAGCATAGTAATTGATATAATAACATGTAAAATTCCACAAGAAGTAAAGGCTAGCATACAAACAGGAATCAAGTCTCTTTAATAATACAAGAGAATTTCTCTATACCAAAATGTATACCATATTATATCAAATTAAATTTGTTTGGCTAATTTAAATGGAAAACAATAACATAGAAGCTCTTCAGCACTATGCATTGATTTCGACCATGATGATGCTCATTTCTTTTGGATATTAAAGAAATGGACCCAAGGGAATTCATAAGACAAAATAAGTCTTTTAAAAGATTCAGATGTCTTCACCCTGTTAAAAGGCAAAAGCAGATTTTGTTTTCTGAACTTTCTGTTCTTGACTTGGAAGAAAAATTTCCAAAATTAAGTAAGACATCTGAATTCATTTTTAGCAAATGTAAATTTTAGAAATACTAAAAGCTTTCAAGCATATGTGTTCAAAGAAAATGAACCTCGATTATTTACATTTATAAATTGAGGTACAACTATCATTTGTAACATTGAAATAACACAAAGGTTCCAGTCTCATCTATATAATCCGGGATTCAATAAATACATAAACTATAACAAGAAATAATAATAACAATGTTTTTTTTTTCTAAAAACCTATAAGCAAGCACTGAGGTTAAGCATTTACATTACTTCATTTTACTTAATTTTCCAAATGAAAACATACGGGTGAAAGAGGGCACTTGCTAGGATAAAGAAAACCTGACAGAGTACACCTTATGCATTCAACTTTAGAATATATTCATAGAACTTCACCATGAGAATTCACTCCATCTGATCAAACCACTGCATCCTCATACTTTCTCTCAAAACCTTAGCACCCTTAACCTCTTTCTTAAGGATAATTGTGTTAAGACCACTGCATCCTAGTACTCTTTACCAAAACCTAGTTAAAATAAGAATATTACTAAGCTTTGGATGGCTACTTAAAACTTTAGAACTAGTACTTCATTGTACTTTTTACTAAAAGTGGGTTAAAATAAGAGTATTGTTAAACTCTGGCTGGCAACTTAAAACTTTAGTACTAGTGCTTCATTGTGTATGATTTTGTCTACCAAAACTTGGTTAAAAGAAGAATATTGCTTAGATATTGTCTAAGTTCAGACTTAAACCGGGGACCTTTAGTGTGTGAGACTAAAGTGATAACCAACTACACCAGCCTTTGACATGTCCAACAATATTCCACTTGATCTTGACAAAACAAAACATATCCAGTCTTAACAAGTCAAGAGCATGCACAAGCATAAAAGGAAGCATCTCTGCCCAAAATATCATTACAGACTAGGCCCTCAAGTTAAACAAACATGACACGACTCCAATTCGATGTTACAATACTACAAGCTGTGTATCCCACAATTAATATATATATCCAACATAAAAATAACAGTAAACAAAAAGAAATATGTTCTCGTATATCCCATAATTAATATATATATCCAACATAGCAATAACAGTGAGCAAAAAGAACTCTGTTGCAGAATGGAACAAGATAGACAAGGAAAACAGTTGCTTCCACATTGCAACCATTTTAACAGAGGCCTCACACTACCCTCTAAGCAAACAGAGCCTGGTTTCAAATAATGGCAAAATCACGATTACTTAAACATGTATTTTTTCTTAAAACAAGCTTTAGATTTCTAACATAATAGAATTTATAAAAATATCACGGACATCTAAAACTGAGTTTTTTTATTAAAAATCGAGGATCTGATACCTGTTCCAGCACGATCTTCCTCAATTTCAACTTGTCAAATTCCTCCCCCTTATTTCGAGTCCTGAACACCTACCAACAGGAGGAGGACAGGAATTTTCAACCTCGTTGCGCCTGTTCCTCCAACGATTTTGATAACATCTCTGTTCTGCAGAAGACAGGCCTCAAGCGCCGAAACCGGAGAATCGTTAAGAATGCTGCTGTTTGTGGTATGTAGTGTTTGAGTTTCCCACCGCCAGGAAGAGCCAAACTGTTTGAGAGGCTTCTGCATGATTTTAAAATAAAGTCACCTTAACTTCTGCTTATTCACTCTGCTCGAAGAAATTCTATACCATGCTTGAGTTGAGCTGTGTGAAAAAATTCTTACAACAGACAAAATTAATCTCAGAAAAATAACAAAACACATGCAAAAACAATAAAACATCCAAAGCTTATGCATAATGTAAATAAAATTAAAGTAACTTCCGCTGCTTCACCCTTCTCGAAGAAATTATGTAAACGGAAATTCTGTACAGTGCAAGAGTTAAGCTGTATGAGGAGATTCCTACCAAGGACAAAATAATCTCAACAAAATAACAAAAACACAAGCAATAACATCGGCCGACTTATTCTTCTTTTCCTTTCATATATTCATCGCCTTGCTTGGGAAGATGCTTCTGAGAATTGCAAGTCTCTGTTAGGGAAAGTGATGTCCATTAAGTGCTTGCAAGCTCTGCTGGCTTTTGCTTCTGCTTCTTCTTCTTCTTCTTGTTTTCGCCCCACTGCAACATTCAACATTTCAGAGAGTGGAAGGAAAGTGCTGCTTCTCTTTGTTCATGCATTGCTCTACCTT
>MNCI01006793.1:158068-170399 GCA_015680685.1 Gnetum montanum | reverse complement strand
GCCACCGTAGCATTTCATCTTGATGTAAGATGAAGGTGAAGTCTGGTACATACTCATTGGGATAAGCATATACCACCCAGTATTGTTGAGGCACTTGGTCTACCCTGGGTAGAAATAGACTCCTATGAGAAGAAGACATTTTATGTTAATGAATTTATATGCAGTGTGCTATTAAGATTTAATTTAGTTGTAATAATAATTTTTGTNCACACTGCATATAAATTCATTAACATAAAATGTCTTCTTCTCATAGGAGTCTATTTCTACCCAGGGTAGACCAAGTGCCTCAACAATACTGGGTGGTATATGCTTATCCCAATGAGTATGTACCAGACTTCACCTTCATCTTACATCAAGATGAAATGCTACGGTGGCGTGACATGGAAGGCAACATTATGTTGCCACCGGATTGATCTATTCCAGCTATGCTCTAACTAATGCTTACACAACATAGACTTCAACATCTTCACGAGGAGTACAAGATGTGAGATTCTGATTCAAGGGATTATCATCCCACTAAAGCACAAAGGCTAAGGGATCGTCAGCTGGAGCACCAACACAAGCTTCTAAAGGGCAAGGGATCAAACACTTTTCCACCTTCACTTGGCCCATTGGATGGAGGCGAATACTTCTTTGGGGGCTTTTCCTTTGGTGATACTCCTCTCTTTGACTTTGATTAAGGGGCCCTCAACCAGAATGTGCAATCCACAACTCATAATCTAAGTTTTGGTCAGAATGGATCCAATGACAAAAATGGATCTGGAGGAGCAAGTCATGATAAGGGGCAAATGGAGGCCATGATCGCGATCGTGGTTGCGATCATTAAAGAAAGGGTGATAGGTGTTAACACAATACAAGTTCTCCTTCCTCTTCCCCTTCATCATCATCTTCTTCTTCATCTAGCATATCATGGGCACAGAGGGCATGACCATGATGGAGGTAACCGACGGGACCAAAGCAACAGATGGGACTGTTGGGATAGTTGCGATCGAAAGCATGGGCAATCTAGGGAGATCCACCACCATGAAAGAAGGATTAGTAGGGAACATCGTAGGCACCAACACCATGACCTTGATGAACCTCTACTTGCCACTCGAAGCATGTTAAACATTGCAGAGGCTGTGAGGATTCCAACAAAGCACGTAAAGGATAGCAAAATAAAGAGGCTGGACATGAACAACATCCCTTGGTTTGAGGGAGGCTATGATGTTGATCCGCAGAATCATCTCCAAGCCTTCTAGGATGCATGTGCCTTGTAGAATATTGAGAATAATTGGTAGAAGTTGAAATTATTCCCAAGGACACTCATTAAGGGAGTAAAAAACTAGTATCGGTCCTTGGAGCCAGAATCAATCTGGTAGTGGAGTATGATGTTAGAATTGTTTAATGACAAATATCAAATGTACTCGTGACTATCCAATTTGAGGAAGCTAATCCAAGGATAGAAACAAGAAAACCATGAGCCCTTGGATGTTGCTATTGGCCGATACTACTCTCTGGTGCATAAGTGTCCCAACCATGGATACTCTTAGCTTGATCAACTCTGCCATATCATAGATGGGTTGTGGCCTGAAACAAGGAAAACCCTTGGTGTCTATGCCCAAGGAAGATTGACAGAGTTAAGTGTCCATTAGATTCAAAAGTTAATTGAGTAGGTAGCCAGAGAGGAGGGAGAATTAAGAAAGTGAGAAAGTGCAGAGGAATACAATAGGGACCCTTCTATTCGAAAAAGGGGGGTTCGATTTTGTGATAGTGAGAATGAGTTAACTAGAGATGAGGTGGCTAATCAAAAAACCTTGCCACTCCAGAAATTGCAGTTCAAAATTATGGCTAAGGTTGATCAATTATGAGACTCTATGGACAATAAGTTTCAAGTTGTCTTAAAAATTACTAAAGAGTCTAAGGAGCGAAGTGGTGAGCATGAGCACTGGAAATGTAAGGAAGTTGAACATGTCATATCCAAGGGTAAGGGTAAGATGACTGCGATAGAGACGATTGAGGATAGCAACTCAAATGATAATGGCAGGTGTGAAGTTTGCTAGTATGAACATCCTAAGGGATGTTGTCCAATTGTGTCACACTTGTAAGAATTTAAGGTCTATGCCTTACATCCATGATTTGCACAAAGGAAAACACCCAAAATATTACCTTATCCACAAGGCAACTCTCGACAGTTCCACCAACCACAGCAGTATTATCCAAGTGGAACTCCACCGTAACCCTATGAATTGTACCAGTAGTGGCAACAACCACAATTGTGGGTGTTGGCACCTCCAAGACAGCAGTACCCCTACTGGTAACTAGACCCCTATGGTTATTATGTTCAGCAACCTTCATCTCCACAAGACTGNAGTGGGTCTATTAAAGAAAAAACCCTTCTTTTGACCTCGCAGTCCACCAAAGCCCTTAGACACATCAATGGTTGATAGCTTTGCTCCTCTACCTTCCTCTACCTCACTTTTATCCAAGTCCTTTTTAGACCAAAATCTCTGTCAAATCCATACTGTAATGTTAACCCATGCTATATCTGATTGGATTTGAGCTAGTAACTTGCCTAGGAAGTTAGCTGATCCCAGGAGTCCCTTAGTATATTTGCAAATTGCTGGGAATGAGCCTTATAAAGCTCTTCTTGACTCTAGTTCTAGTGTTAATCTGATCTCGCATGAGATGTATACTATGTGGAACCTTCCTCCCTTGAAGAAGAGCAACATCAGGCTAGAGCTAGTAGACCAATCCATCATTGTTCCACTGGGACTAGTAGAGGACATCGTAACCATCGTTTGTGGGTGGTCATATCCTGCCAACTTCCTAGTAATCAAGGTGAAGAATTGCAAGGGGGACTTTCCAATTATTATGGGAAGGGCATGGTTAAACACCATTGATGCCAAAATGGACATTAGAGATATTTCCTTGGAGATATCTAAAGAAAATGAATTTGGAAAGATCAAGAAGAAGAGGGTTACATGTATTTCATACAACGATTCAGGGTGCCATTGTGTGCAGAAGCTGTGGTCAGTAAAGTGAACATCTATCTCTACATGCAAGCAGTGTGCACCAGAAGTTGAAATCCAAAGATGTCTATATGTGGCAGCCACAAAACAAGAAGGCACCTAGTGGCTGACAGCTAATTCTAGTAGCAGTACATTGTACATGGAACCTACTAAGGGCCTAATGTGTAAATATATTGCAAGTATGGATGAACTCGAGCAAGTTCATCACCAGCTCTCTGAGGGAGTAAATGATGATATTAATTGGGGAGAGTTGGAGATTCTTGAAAATTTCAAACAAGAATCCCTTGAATTAAAGACATTATTGACCAGAATGAAGTATGTGTTCTTGAAAAATGGAAGACCAGTTATTATTAATGCCAAGCTTGTTGCTGGACAAAAGAAGATGTTGAAGAAGGTTGTGGAAAAATGGTCAGCAGCCTTTGCCTAGTCATATTCTGAGCTCATTGGAATAGATCCAAGAATATGCTACCACCAGATATACACTGACCTTGTCATTAAGTAGAAATGACAACTGTAGCAGTGTTTAAATCCAAAATTAAAGCAAATTGTCAAAGAGGAGATTGAGCAACTCCTCAAGGCGGGATTCATCTACCCTAGTGCAGATAGTGAATGGGTTAGTTCACTCATGATCATGCCCAAGAAAGAAGGCAAATGGTGGGTGTGCATCAACTTTTGGTTACTTAACGTGGCAACTTTCAAAGATTATTTTCTATTACTTTTTATCGACCAAGTGCTAGACACCATTTTTGGGCACAACTATTACAAATTTCTTGATGGTTATAATGGCTATAACCAAATTTGGAGCTCACTAGAGGACCAGGCAAAGATGACTTTCACAAGTCCTTGGAGGACTTTTGCTTATCGTCAAATGCCATTTGGTCTATGTAATGCCCCAACTACATTTCAATGATTAGTCCTTAGCATTTTCCAACAATAAATTGGTAGTGGGGTAGAAGTCTTCATGGATGACTTTTCTACCTATGGAGCTACGAGCTATGTTCGAGTAAGCTTTAGATTGTCTTGAGAAGCTGTTGAGAAGATGTGTTGAAACAAACCTTCGGCTCAATTGGAAAAAGAGCCATCTTATGATCTAGGAAGGCATAGTCTTGGGGCACCATATCTCAAAAGCAGGAATCAAGGTGGACCTCGAAAAGATAAGGATCATCTAAGGAATAACCCATCAACCGAAAATAGTTAAAGAAGTGCAATCATTCCTTGGTCATACTGGCTACTACTAATGCTTCATCGAGAATTTCTTCAAAATCACCAAGCTGTTGGTTGAATTAACAAAGAAGGATGCATCATTTGTCTGGACCCCTGCAAGTGAAGTAGCATTTCAATAGCTAAAGCAAAAGCTTGTTGAAACCCTAATTCTACAAGAACTTGATTGGTCCAGGCCATTTCATGTGATGATTGATGCATCAAATTATGCTTTAGGGGTAGTGCTTATGCAGCTGGATGATCAAAAACGTCCATATTACATTCATTGCACAAGTTCAAGTATCGCAAGTGCACATCTGAATTACACCACTATGGAAAAGGAGTTAATGGTGATGGTGTTTACGTTAGAAACGTTTAGGCACTATGTGCTTGGTTATAAAGTGTTCGTGCACATAGATAATAGCACCATTCTATTTTTAATGAATAAACCAACAATGAGCCTCCATATCATACGATGGCTCATGATTTTGCAAGAGTTCGATCTCACAATGGTAGATCAAAAGGATGTGGAAAATGTGGTCACTGACCACTTATCATGGTTAAGATGGGATGACAAGGAGAAAAAAAGCCCCTTATCTGATCAATTTCCTAATGAATTTCTCCTTACAAGGGCTATTAATGCATAAATGCCCAATGAACCAAGATGGTATGACACCATTCTTATGTATCTACTCAAGTAAGAACTACCGCAAGGGTTGGACACTAAGAAAAAATAATAGTTTCTTGACTAGGTCAAGCATTTCATGGAAATCAATAGGAACCTTTACAAAGTATGTCCTGACAACCTGGTATGTTGGTGTGTCCCTGACACAGATCAACTGTGCATTCTCTAGGATGCTCATGAAGGCCCTTGTGGGGGCCATTATGCTAAGAGGCACATTGCCATAAAAATCTTCATGGCAGGATATTACTAGCCAATAATCTTTAGGGATGCACACCAATTCGTCTATGCTTGTGACCATTGTTAGAGGGATGGTGGAATTATACCTCAAATAGAAGAGCCATAGAAATGGATTAAGCCTCTCAAGTCATTCGATATTTGGAGCATTGACTTTATGGATCCCATCACACCTTTGTAAAATGAAAAGGCATATATAATAGTCGTGGTTGACTATTGTACTAAGTGGGTACAAGCAGCAACCATCACCGACTGTACATGCACTATTGTTGCTCGGTTTGTACAACAAAATATCATAAATAGGTTTGGTATGCCTCATGCATTAATTTCTGATAATGGAACTCATTTCACATGTGCCGCTTTCCAAAAACTTATGCAGTGCTTAGGGGTTGAGCACAAACTCACAACACCTTATTACCCTTAAGCCAATGGTCAAGTTGAGGTCGCTAATTGGGAGATTACAAAAATTCTAACATGCACTATTAGCAAATACCAAAGGGATTGGAGCACCAAAGTAAATGATGTCCTTTGGGCCTATCACTCCACATGGAAGCTTCTCATAGGTTATTCTCCCTATGAGCTCGTGTACGGAAAACTACCAACATTGCCCATCCAATCTGAGCTATGTACACTCTCTACATCCTATGACCTTGACATGGATCTAAGTCTAGCACAAAAGGAAAGATTAATGAACCTCAACTTGCTAGATGAAAATTGGTTAATGGTCCTATCATCCAACGAAATGCATAAGGCATTCAACAAGAAATGTCATGACCTCAAAATAAGAAAAGTCAATTTTCAACTAGGAGATAAGGTTCTCTACTGGAATCCTGCACACGTATCTCAATGAATCAAATTTCAAACATTATGGGAAGGACCTTACATTATTGATGAGACTTTTCCATTTGGGACCATGATTATCTATAAGCCTGATAGCCCAAACAAGAAACAATTAGTTAACATCCAACAACTAAAACCTTTCCATGAGCCCAAGCCAACCAACTCAACAAAAACCTCACTAGATGGACAACCACACTCAATCTTTCAAATCTCCCCCTTCAAACTTAGTCATGGGGGAGATGGCCATCCATACTAATACTTTATGCAGCTCCTTTGTCTTTTGATTTTTTTTTGTTTTACACATTTTTGGTTTTACAAATTTTTGTTTTCATATTCTTTGTTTTACATTTTTTCTTTTTCAAGTTATTGATCTATTTTAAGTTTTTGTTTTACACCATCATTAGTATATTTAGTATTTCTTGAATACTCTTTTACTTTCTCTTATATTTTCTTATGTTTGATATAATTTTCTACTCTTTTTGCTAATAAAGTGCTAGGTACAATGGTAATGTGCTACTCAATGATGGTATGTATCATTTGCGATTTGATTATGGATGTTTGATTTTTAACTTTGAATGTCGTCATTAACAACGAGGACATGGTTTCTTTTCATGTAACAGGTAGTGAGTCCACATCATCCACCCATCCACACACTCAATGGTTTTTCTTGTTTTGAAAACGTGCAATCCCTTTTTCATTAATGCAACCTTAATAAATTGGTGACTTGTGTAGTTTCCGAAATTGGGAAAGAATCAAACGTTTGGACAAGGTGTGGCTTCAAAGGGATGTGGTATTCTTCATGCTTTTCCATTTTCTTGTGTGTGGAAGTATTCTTGTGAGCTTCTCACCATTCTATGTCATTTTACAATAGGAAGTCGAATAAGTCCTTGCATGATGTGATCATCCAAAAAAAAAGATGAGGATTCAAAGCACACTCCTTGGACAAAATAAATGCGAAAATGCATGGGTCTTTGCATGGTGTGGTTCCCATTCAAAAAAAAATATGGGAATTCAAAGCACACCCTTTAGACCAAATAAAAGGGCTACAAGCACTGGTTACATTACTTTTCTTGTCTCCTCTAACTAAGGCCCTTTCTCACTTCCTACTTCTTCTCCAATTTGGAGTAGTGGTTGTTTTGTGGGAGCATTCTTGTGTCTTAGGGAATGGACTAGTCTTAGAATGTCAATGTGAAGTCATTGAAAGTGGTTGGTTTTGGTCTAGACTAAGGATGGATCATATGAAGTCATTTAATCACAAACTCCACAAGGGACTTCATGTGACCATAACTAGGAACTCCATTCTATTCTCTCTATCATCCATCTATGCTTTTCATGCCTTACCTCATTGTTGGTTTCATGTTTTGATTTGATGTTTTGGTTTGATGTGTCGGGGTTCTCAGTCAGTTACTTTTGATTTTTGAACTTAACCTTCTGTAACCATTAATCACCCATGGTGCCCATAGACTCCTTAGTTTGAAGTTATGCAAGGGCATAAAAGGCCTGTGCCTACTTTGGGGAGGATCCATTTGCATATATTTTGTTTTGGTTAAGTTAAGTTCTTTAACCTTAGACATTTTTACAATAAAATTCTTTTTATTTACCCCATCAATGCCATCTAATTGTGTGCATCTTCATAACCATTTTTAGTGCATTCCCTCTTTTTATTGTTGTGAATTTCTATACCCTCTTTCTAGTATTTCTTATGTTAAGCTTTTTCTAAATTTTATGGATCACTTATCTTACTTAACCCATCTATTAGTCTTTCCACTAAGATTATCAAGTAATCAATTTACCGCAATCACAACTTAGCTAGACAAAATCACTGATGAGACAAGGTATTCAACTGTTATGTATTACACTTTATATAGTAATCCTTGATTTTGTTGTGATTGCAGTGGGAAGCATGGACTAGAAGTGAGATTGTCTTTACCAAGGAAGATGCAACAATATCACTCATGGGAGATTATTCATGACCGCTGGATCTCTTCTACCTCTCCCTCATTCTTCTATTGCCAAGAGGGATTGGATGTCATTGGATCCAAAGGTGTTCTTTCGTGTTGTCATGAACACCCAATTTTGTACATGATAAATGATGAAGTATCCCTATACCCAAACATACGAATCACAGGCATTTACATGCAATCCAGTAAAATTTTGCAGACTATAATTACTAAGTATGCGAGAGCTAAATAGTGCATGTGTGTTGTCTGTTCATTGTCTTCCTAGTCCCACTTGTGAAATGCAATTGTATGGTTAAGTGTGACTGAGGCGTAAGATTTTTATTATTTTGTGTTTTTATCAAATTACTCACCTAGAACAAGAATAAAAATAAGAGTGATTAATTGCTAAGTAGACTATGGTCTAATCTAGCCTAACATAAGTAACTGTTCCCACTTCTTAAACACATCCTAAACTTAGTGTAAACACTGCTGGGTTGTCAAACATTAACTTTTTTTAAGCTACCAAGTGTCACACGTATGTTCGAAGGGGCCATGCTTGTGTATATTAATGAGTTGCTTGATTAATCAAAATTAATTGCTGCATGAATAACATTAATGAAAATTTCATGAAACCATAATATATAAATGAATAAGAAAGAAAGTCTCAAGTGCTACAAGGATGAATCAAAGATTTCGTTTTTATTGCCAACACAATGGTGTGTTTAGGTACATCAATGCTTGAATAAAGATTAGTTCACACTTAGACCTCCTGCTATGGGCACTTGGAAAATATTCTAACCCTCAAATGGACAAACTACAAGAGTTTCGCTACTTGACTACCAAAAACTACCCTCAATCATGTGTTTGGGCACTGTATTTATAAACCTGGGAGTAACCCTACGATATCAAATGTATGATATCACATCTTGGGCCCCGATATTGGGTACAAGATATCGTAGCCTCTGATATTGGACTGTATGAAAACACAATTTATCATACCCCCACAACTGAATGAAAACTCATCCTCGAGTACAGAAGAAGAGAAACAAGTCTTTTACAAAATATATTAGGGGTGTGGACTATTTGAGTAACATGCAGAGTGACATAGAGAAAATAGATAATAGATAAATACAAAAGTACCCGAGCATACAACATTACAATTGTGTACAAAATTGGGTGCTCATGACAAAAAGAAAGAACACCCATAGATCCAAAGGACATCTAACCCCTTTTGGAAATAGAAGAATGAGGAAGAGGTAGAAGAGATCTAGTGGTCATAAATAATCTCTTGTAAGTGATATTGTTGCATCCTCCTTAGTGAAGATAGTCCCACTTCCAGTCCATGATTCCCACTGTAATCACAACAAAATCAAGGATTAATATATAAAGTGTAACAGATAACGACTGAATACCTTATTTTGTTAGTGATTTTATTTAGCCAAGTTGTGATTGTGATAGATTGGTTGCTTGATAGTGTTAGTGGGAAAACTGACAAATGGGTTAAGTAAGAGAAGCAGTCCATAAAATGCAAAAAAAGATTAACACAAAGAATACTGGAAAGAGGGTATAAAAATTCACAATAATAAAAACAAGAATTTCACTAAAAACAGTTATGAAGATGCATATAGTTTGGATGGCATGGATGGGATAAATAAAAATAATTTGATTGTAACATTGTCTAAGGGTAAAGAACTTAACTTAATGCCACTAAAAGATATGCAAGTGGCTCCTCCCCGAAGTAGGCACAGGCATTTTATGCCCTTGCATAACTTCAAACCAAGGAGTCTGTGAACTCCATGGATGATTAATTGTTATGGAAAGTTAAATACAAAAACCCAAAAGTAATTGATTGAGAAACCAAACACATCAAACCATAACATTGAATCAAAACATGAAACTGGCAACGAGGTGAGGTATGAAAACCATAGATGGATGATAGAGAGAATGGAATGGACTTCCTAATTATGGTCACATGAAATCCCTTGTGGAGTTTGTGATTAAATGACTTGGTAGGATCCATCCTCAGTCTAGATTAAAACCAACCACTTTCAGTGACTTCGCATCAACATTCTAAGACTAGTCCATCCCCTGAGACACAAGAATGCTCCCACAAAACAACCACTATTCCAAATTGAAGAGAAAGTAGGAAGTGAGAAAGAGGAGACAATAAAAGTCCCATATCCAGTGCTTGTAGCCCTTTTATTTGGTCTAAGGGATGTGCTTTGAATTCTCATGTTTTTTTTGAATGGGAACCACTCCATGAAAAGACCCATGTGTTTTTTGCATTTATTTTGTCTAAGGGGTGTGCTTTGAATCCTCATTTGTTTCTTTTTTTTTGTAATAACCATGCAAGGAATTATTTGACTTCCTATTTTGAAATGATGTAGAATGGTGAGAAGCTCATGAGAACACTTCCACACATAGGAAAACAAAAAAGCACGAAGCATACCGCATCCCTTTGAAGCCACACCCTATCCAAACCTTTAATTCCTTTCCAATTCTAGAAACTACACAAGTCGCCAATTTATTAAAGTTGCATTAATGAAGAATGGATTGCATATTTCCAAAATAAGGAAAAGCATAGAGTATATGGATGGGTGGATGATGTGGATTCATTACCTGTTACATGACAAGAAACCATGTCCCAGTTGTCAATAATGACATTCAAAGTTAGAAGCCAGACATCAACAATCAAATTACAAATGAAACATACCATCATTGAGTAGCACATTACCATTGTACTTGACACCTTATTAGCAAAAAGGGTAGAGAAATACATTAAACACAAGACGATATAAAAGAAGTAAAATATTATGCAATAAATATAAACTATATTAACAATGGTGTAAAACAAAAAATAAGAAAAGATCAATAACCTACAAAATAAAAAAAATATAAAACAAATATGTAAAACAAAGAATATGAAAACAAAAATAAAAATTTGTAAAACCAAAAATGTGTAAAACAAAAAAGTGAAAAGATTGAGGAGCTGTAAAAAGTATTAGTATGGGTGGACATCTCCCCCATGATTGAGTTGGAAGGGGGAGATCTGAAAGATTGAACGTGGGTGTCCATCTATCGAGGTGTCTGTTGAATTGGTTGGCTTGGGCTCATAGAAAGGTTTCACTTATTTGGGCTATCAGGTTTGTAGATGGTCATGGCCTTAGATGAAAAAGTCTCATCAATAGTGTAAGGTCCTTCCCACAATGTTTGAAATTTGGTTTGTTGAGGTACATGTGCAAGATTCTAATAGAGAACCTTGTCTCTTGGTTGGAACTTAACTTTTCTTATTTTGAGGTCATGGAGTTTCTTGTTGAATTCCTTATGTGTTTCATTAGATGACATGGCCATTAACCAATTTTTTTCTAGTAAGTTGAGATTCATTAATCATTCTTTCTTTGCTAGACTTAGATTTAGGTCAAGATCACAGGTTGTAGAGAGTGTACAGAGCTTAAATTGGATGGGTAGTGTTGGTAGTTTTCCATACACGAGCTCATAGGAAGAATAACCTATGGGGAGCTTCCATGTGGAGTGATAGGCCCAAAGAGCATCATTTAATTTGGTGCCCTAGTCCCTTCAATATTTACTAATGGTGCATGTTAGAATTTTTGTAATCTCCCAATTAGTAACCTTAGCTTGACCATTGGCTTGGGGGTGATATGGTGTTGTGAGTTTATGCTCAACCCCTAAGCGCTACATCAACTTTCAAAAAGTGGCACCTGTAAAATGAGTTCCATTATCAAAAATTAATTCACAAGGCACACCAAACCTATTTATGATATTTTGTTATGCAAACCAAGCAGCAATGATGGATGTATAGTCGGTGACAATTGCTGCTTCTGCCCACTTGGTGCAATAGTCAACTACGACTACAATATATGCCTTTTCATTTGATAAAGGTGCAATGGGACCCATAAAGTCAATGCCCCAAATATTGAATAGCTCAAGATGTTGAATCCATTGCTGTGGCCCCTCCATTCAAGCTGTCATTCCACCATCACTTGGGCAATGATCACAAGTGTAGATAAATTGGTGTGCATCCTTGAAGAATGTTGGCCAATAATATCCTACCATGAGGATTTTTATGGCCATGAGTTCCTAGCATAATGGCCCCCACAAGGGCCTTCGTGTGCATCCTAGAGAATGCACAATTGATCCATATCAAGGACACACCAACGTACCAAGCCATCAAGATAGATTTTGTAAAGGTTTTTATTAATTTCCATAAAATGCTTAACCTGGTGAAGAAACTGTTGTTTCTTTCTAGTGTTTAGCCCTTGCAAAAATTCTTGCTTGATGAGTGGCGAGGTACCCCTACACTCAACCATACGAATACGAGCGTACACGCGCGATCTGGTCGAACTCCGCAGACTAAATGCCTTAACGCCGCAAGAAACACTTGGGGTTAATCGTTCGTTGTC
>MNCI01006793.1:125806-151605 GCA_015680685.1 Gnetum montanum | reverse complement strand
GCCGCGATATCGCGTCGGCCGCGATATCGCGTACGCGATATCGCGGCCTAGTGAAAACCGCGTCTCATCATTGCTTAAGCAGATAATTGAGGATGGTGTCATACCATTTTGGTTCATCAAGCATTTGTGCATTAATAGACCCTACAAGGAGAGATTCATTAGGGAATTGATTAGATAAGGAACTCTCTTTCTCCTTATCGTCCCATCTTAGTTGCGATAAGTGATCTATGACCACATTCTCTACACCCTTTCGATCTACCATTGTGAGATTGAATTTCTGTAAAATCACAAGCCATCGTATGACATGGGGGCTTACCAGTGGTTTATTCATTAGAAATTGGATGGTGCTATGATCTGTGTGCATGAACACTTTATATCCAAGCACATAGTGCTTGAACTTCTCTAAGGTGAACAACACTATTATCAACTTCTTCTCTGTGATGGTGTAGTTTAGCTATGCACCTACAATACTTTAGCTTGCGTAGTGAATGTAATATGGACGTGTTTTATCATCCATCTACTTAAGCACTACCCCCAAAGCATAATTTGATGCATCGATCATCACATGAAATGATTTGAACTAATTGGGTGCTTGTACAATTGGGGTTTCAAAAAGCCTTTGCTTCAATTGCTAAAATGTTGTTTCATATGCAAAGGTCCAAACAAACGATGCATCCTTCTTTGTCAATTCAACCAATAGCTTGGCCATTTTGGAAAAATTCTCAAGTAGCTAGTATGACCAAGGAATGATTGTAGTTCTTTAACTATTTTAGGTTGATGGGTTATTCCTTAGATGACCTTTATTTTTTTAGGGTCCACCTCGATTCCTACTTTTGAAATATGGTGCCCCAAGACTATGCCTTCCTGGACGATAAGATGGCTCTTTTGCCATTTGAGCCAAAGGTTTGTTTTAACACATCGTTTCAACACCTGCTCAAGACAATCCAGGGCTTGCTCGAACATAGCTCCATAGGTAGAAAAGTCATTCATGAAGACTTCTACTTCGCTACCAATTTGTTGTTGGAAAATGCTGAAAACTAATCATTGAAATGTGGCTGGGGCATTACATAGACCGAATGGCATCTGACGGTACGTGAAAGTCCCCTAAGGATTTGTGAAAGTCATCTTTGCCTAGTCCTCTAGTACAATCTAGATTTGGTTATAGCCACTATAACCATCTAGAAAGCTATAATAGTAGTGCCCAGAAATGGTGTCCATCACTTAGTTGACAAAAGGTAACAGAAAATGATTTTTGAAAGTTGCCATGTTGAGTAGCTGAAAATCGATGCACACCTACCATTTGCCTCCTTTCTTGGGTATGATCATGAGTGGACTGACCCACTTACTATTTGCAACAAGGTAGATGAATCCCACCTTGAGGAGTTGGGATCATGAGTGGAATCCCTCCTCTTTGAGAATCTGCTTTAATTTGGGATTCAAACGTTGTTGTGGCTATCGTTTTGGCTTAACAGTGGCATCAGTGTATATTCGGTGCTGGCATATTCTTGGATCTATCCTAGTGAGATTAAAATATAACTAGGCAAAGGCTACTAACCATTTTTTCATAACCTTCATCAAATTTTTCTTTTGTTTTGTAGCAAGCTTGACATTAATAATGATCGACCTTCCATTTTTGAAGAACACATACTTCATTCCAACTGGTAGTGTCTTCAATTCAAGGGGCTCTTATTTAAAATTGTTAGGAATTTCCAGTTCTTTCCAATTGACATCATCATTTGCTCCTTCGAAAAGCTGGTGATGAAGTTGCTTGAGTTCATCCATACTTGTAACATATTCATATGTTAGGCCCTCAGTAGGTTCCATGCACAATGTACTACTGCTAGAATCAGCTGTCAGCCATTGGGTGCCTCCTATTTTGTGGTTGCTGCATACAAACATCTCTAAAATTCAACTTTTAGTGCACACTGCTTGCATGTGGAGATAGATGTTTTCTTTACTGACCATAACTTCTACACACAATGGCACCCGGAATCACTGTACGTGATACATGGAACCCTCTTCTTCTCAATCTTTCCAAATTCAATTTCTTTTGATATCTCCAAGGAAAGATCTCTAATGTCCATTTTGGCATCAATGGTGCTTAACCATGTCCTTACCATAATGATTGGGAAGTCCCCCTTGCAGTTCTCCACTTTGATTACTAAAAAATTAGTGAGATATGACCCCCCCAAAACGGTGGTTATGATGTCCTCTACTAGTCCCAATGAAATAGTGATGGATTGGTTGGCTAATTCTAGCTGAATGTTGCTCTTCTTTAAGGGAGGAAGGTTCCACATTACATACATTTCATGTGAGATCATATTAACACCGAAACTAGAGTTAAGAAGATCCTTACAAGGCTCATTCCTAGTAATTTGCAAATATACTAGGGGACTCCTAGGATCAGCTAATTTTCTAGGCAGGTTACCAACTCGAATCCAATAAGATACAATAGGGGTTAGCATTATAGTATGAATTCAAGAGAGATTTATGTTTGAAGGGGACTCAGATAAATATGAAACAAAAGTGGAGAAGTAGGGTTACTAATGACTGATGTGTTTAAGAGCTTTGGTGGACTACGAGGTCAGAAGAAGGGTCTTTTCTTTGTTTGTGGTTCTAACTCGCTTGGTGGGTTAACCGGTTAGCATTTCTTTGCTATGGTTGGGTAGGCAATTCACCATGCATGAATAGAGAAGGCAGTAGCTATGCAGAAGATGGAGGAGCAGGTGTAGGGATAGGAGGTGCATGAGGGTAATAGGTGTCATCCCTCCTTGGATAGGGCTATTGGTATACTTTAAGAGGATAGTGGTGAGGTTGGTAAGTGGCAACATAACTAGAGGAGTCTTGTAGAGATGAAGGTTGCTGAACATAGTAACCATAGAGATCTAGTTGCCGGTAAGGGTACTGCTATCTTGGAGGTGGCAATGCCCACGATTGTGGTTGCTGCCATTGCTAGTATAATTTGTAGGGTTGTAGTGGAGTTTCACTTGGATAGTATTGCTATGGTTGGTGGAACTGTCGAGGATTTCCTTGTGGATAAGGTAATCTTTTAGGTGTTTTCCTTTGTACAAGTCATGGATATAGGGCATACACCCTAGATTCTTGCAAGTGTGACATAATTGGGCAACATCCCTTGTGATGTTCATACTAGCAAACATCACACCTACCATCATCATTTGAGTCACTATCTATAGAAATTTCTATTATAGCCATTTTACCTTTACCCTTAGATATGACATGTTCAACTTCCTTACGTTTATAGCACTCACACTCACCACTTTGCTCCTTGAAATCTTTTGAAATTTTTAAAACGACCTAAAACTTATTGTCCATGGAGTCTCATAACTGATCAACCTTAGCAGTGATTTTAGATTGTAATTTCTAGAGTGGCAAGGTTTTCTGATTAGCCACCTCATCTCTAGTTAATTCATCTTCACTATCACAAAATCGAATCCCCTTTTTGAGGATAGAAGGATCCATGTTGTATTCCTCTGTACTTTCTTGTTTTCTCAATTCTCTCTCCTAGTTACCTACCCGCTCAATTAACTTTTGAATCTGATGGATGCTTAACTTTGTCAATCTCCCTTAGGCATAGATGCAAAAGATTTTCTTGGTTTCAGACCATAACCTATCTATGATATGGTAGAGCTAATCAAGCTGAGAGTATCCATGGCTAGGACATCTATGTAGCAAAGACTAGTATCGACCAATAGTAGCATTTAAGGGCTCATGATTTCCTTATTTCCACCCTTGAATTTATTTCCTTAAATTGGATACTCAGCAGTACATTTGATATTTGTCATTGAACAATTCCAACATCGTACTCCACCACCTGATTGATTTTGGTTCCAAGGATTGATACCAATTTTCTGCTTCCTTTATGAGTGTCATTGGAAATAATTTTAGCTTTTGCTAGTCATTTTTAATATTCTGCAAGGCAAATGCATCTTGGAAGGCCTGGAGATGATTTTCCAAATTAGCATTATATCCTTCCTCAAATCAAGGGATGTTGTTCATGTCCAACCTCTTTATTCTGCTATCCTTCATGTGCCTTATTGGAATCCTCACAGCCTCTGCAATGTTCAACATACCCCGAGTGGCAAGTAGAGGTTCATTAAGGCCATGGTGATGGTGCCTACGATCTTCTCTACTAGCCCTTCTTTCTTGATGATGGGCCTCTCTGGATTGCCCACGTCTTCAATCATGATTGTCCTAATGGTCCCTTCTATTATTTTGGTCCCATCGATCACCTCCATCACAGTTATTCCTTTTGTGGCCACGATCTAAACTAGATGAAGAATAAGAAGAAGAATATGAAGGGGAAGAAGAAGGAGAACTTGCTTTGCACTGATGCCTATTACCCTTCCTTCAATGCTCACGACCACGATTGCGATCATGACCTTATTTTTTTCCCTTATCTAGAATTGCCTCTCCAGATCTATTTTTGTCATTGGATCTATTTTGACCGAAGCATGGATTATGAACTACGAATTGTACATTCTGGTTAAGGGCTCCCTGAACAAAGTCAAAGAGAGGAGAATCACTAAAGAAGTGGTCACCTTCATCAAATGGGCCGAGCGAAGGTGGAAAAGTGTTTGACCCCTTACCCTTCATAAGCTCATGTTGGTGCTCTAGCTAATGATCCCTTAATATTTGTGCTTTAGTGGGATGATAATCCCTTGAGTTGGGATCTCGCATATCATATTCTCCATGAAGATGTTGAAGCTCTTGTCGTGTGAGCATTAGCTAGAGCATTGCTAGAACATATCGATTAGGTGGCAACACAATGTTGCCTTCCATGTTGCATCACCACAACAGTTCACCTTGATGCAAGATGAAGGTGAAGTCCAGTACATACTCATTGGGATGAGCATATACCACCTAGTATTGCTGAGGCATCTAGACTGCCCTAGGCAGAGATGGGCTCATGTGAGAAAAACAAATTTTGTGTTAATGAACTTATAGGTAGTGTGTAGTTAAGGTTTAATTTAATAATTCTTATTTTTGTAAGATTTAACTCTTAGGGTTCGAACAATGAGATTACTAAGTTTCACTTAGTTTAGATAGCGCACGTAGAACTACAATTCCTAGCAATGGCGCCAATGATGAGTGGTGAGGTATCCCTATTCCCAACCATACAAATCACAGGTGTTCACATGTGATCCATAGGCTATAATTACTAAGTACACTAGAGCTAAATAGTGCATGCATGTTGTTCATTCATTTTCTTCCCAGTCCCACTTGTGGAATGCAATTGTATGGTTAAGTGTGACTGAGCCATAAGATTTTAATTATTTTGTGTTTTTATCAAATTACTTGCCTAGAATAAGAATAAAAGTAAGAGTGATTAATTACTAAGTAGAATATGGTCTAATCTAGCCTAACATAAGCAACCATTCCCACTTCCTGAACACATCTTGAACTTAGTGTAAACACTGCTGGGTTGTTAAACGTTAACCGTTTCTGAGGTACCAAGTGTCACACATATGTTCAAAGGGGTCATGCTTGTGTATTTTAATGAGTTGCTTAATTAATCAAAATTAATTGATGCATGAATAACATTAATGAAAATTGCATGAAACCACAATATATAAATGCATAAGAACGAAAGTCTCAAGTGCTGCAAGGATGAATCAAAGAGTTCGTCTTTATTGCCAACAAAATGGTGTGTTTAGGTATATTAATGCTTGAATAAAGATTTGTTCACACTTAGACCTCTTGTTGCGGGTGTTTGGAAAATATGCTAACTCTCAAATGGACAAACTTTAAGAGTTTTGCTACTTGACTGCCAAAAACTACCCTCAATCGTGCATCCGGGTGCTGTATTTATAGACCTGGGAGTAACCCTACGATATCAAATGTACGATATCGCATCTTGGACCACGATATTGCATACTCGATATTGTGTACCTGATATTGTGGCCACTTCGATATTAGAGTGTATGAAAACATGATTTATCAGTACACAATTGTAATGATGTATGCTCAGGCACTTCTGTATTTGTTTGTTTCCTTTATCTCACTTTACATGTCAGTTAAACATTCCATACCTCCAAATATATTTTGTAAGTGAGTGGCGAGGTACCCCTACACTCAACCATATAAATACGAGCGTTTCACGCGTAATTCGGTTGAACTCCAAGGGCTAAGTGCTTATGCACCCTAATGGAACACTCAGGGTTAATCAATCGTTGTCTTCCGAAACTTACTTGTATTTTCATAGTTGTATGGTTAAGTAAGCTTGAGGTACATGATTTTTATAACTTTTATCTTTTTAATGTCTTATGCTAATAGGGGAAGGTAAGGAGAACTAAGTGACTAACTTTCATTAACTATTCACTAACTAAGTTCTAATTGTCCTAACACCAGTATGCGTTCCCACTTGCCACACACATCCTGAACCAGTGCAACACTGCTGGGATTACCAAACGCTACTCGTTATTGGGTTATCAAGTGCTACACACATGCTCGAAGTGGTTGTACTGAGTGTACTTAACTAGGAGAGTCAAGGGTTGAGAGAGAGATTAATTAACTAGGAAAGCATTTAAACATTCAATAATAATTAATTACTATTTAGCTTAATCCACATGCTGCAAGGTTTATCATAAAGTTTGTCTTTATTGTCGTACACAAATATGTGCTCAGGTATAATTTGCTTGAATAAAAATTTGTTCACTTTAAGACTCCTACTGCGAGCACATGGAAATTATTCTAGCTTTGGAATGCTAAAACTGCAAGAGTTTAGCTAAGGGTCTAAGTCTAACTGCCTAGAACAAGGAAAGCCACCTATTATTTATAGAAATTAAGGTAGGCTGCGATATCACGTACGCGATATCACGTACGCGATATCACGGCTCATTAGTAAGGGACCTGTTCCTCTTCTTCTGTACTCGAGGATGAGTTATCATTTAGTTGTGGGGGTATGATGAATCAAGTTTTACATAAGCTCCGATATCAGAGTGGCCACGATATCAGGTACACGATATCATGGCCCAAGATGCGATATTGGGCATGTGATATTGCAAGGTACTCCTAGGCCTATAAATATAGCCCTTAGGCACACGATTTGGGGGTAGTTTTGGAAGTCAAGTAGGGAAAATCTTGTAGTTTTTTCATTTGAGAGTTAGAATATTTTCCTAGTGCCCACATCAGGAAGTCTAATGCTGATTGGATCTTTATTCAAGTATTGATGTACCTAAGCACACCATTTTGTTGGTAATAAAGATGAGCTCTTTTGATTCATCCTTGCAACACTTGAAACTTTCATCCTTTACACATTTACATATCGTGATTTCATGTAGCTTACATTAATGTTATTCATTTAGTAATTAATTTTGATTAATTAAGAAACTAATTAGAATACACAAGCAAAACCCCTTCGAACATATGTGTGACACTTGGTAGCTCAGAAACGGTTAGCATTTGACAACCTAGCAATGTTTACATGAAGTTTAGGATGTGTCCAAGAAGTGGGGTTTGGTTACTAGTGTTAGTTTAGATTGGACAATAGCTTACTTAGCATTTAGTTACTCTCACTTTCATTATCATTTTTAGGTGATCAAATCAATAGAACATAAAATGATAAAAATATTATGTCTCAGTTGCACTTAACCATACACTTGCATTTCACAAGCGAAACTGGGAAGACAATGAATGGACAACACAAACTCACCATTTAGCTCTAGCGTACTTGGTGATTAAAGTCTATAGAATTCAACTTAATTGCATGTGAATGCTTGTGATTCGTATGGTTGAGCATAGGGGTAACTTGCTGCTCATCGTATTGCTTCTTAGAATCTAAATTATAACTTGGATCTTTCAAATAAAGGGAGTCATAAATGGAGCCTTAATTTAGTATTCCTTGTGTATTTGTCATACGAGGTAGAATTGCTACCCCATTGCCCATCTCATTGAGTGGGATTTAGAATCGTTGATGGGATCCCATTTTTAGAGGGTTTCTTCAAAAAAATGATCATCACCTATAGCCTTAACTAGGTAAAAACCTAAATTCATTGAGCTCAAACCCACATTTAATTATCAATCCACATTATAGTCTTCTACATAGTTGCTACCTAGGATCAATCCTCCAATCAAACAGTGAAATTGATAAAGATATCAAAAATAGAATTGAGGTAAGATGGTCAAAATAGAGACAGGCTAGTGTTGTCCTACGTGATAAAAGAATACCAATAAAATAAAGGATGAAATTTTTCATAATAGCAACTAGGCCTACTATCGTATATGGTGCTAAATGTTGGGTAGTACAAAAAAGGCATGAACAAAAAAATCAGTGTAGCAAAAATGTGAATGCTTCAATAGATGTTGAATATTACTATAAGAGATATACATAATACAAACATCAAAGGAGGACCTAGAGTGGCTTCTATTTTAGATAAGCTACAAGAATAGTGGCTTAGATAGTTTAGACATGTGCAAAGAAGATCAAACAATGAACCTATAAGTAAAGGTTATTACATCATTGTTTTAGGAAAGTCACTAAAAGGAAGGTCAAAAAAGCACACCAGTGCAAACGACAATAAAGATGAGCCTTTTGATCAAACTTTGCAGCTTTTTGAATAGATTAATGATTTATTTCTGCATTTACCATTTTCATTAATTATGCAATTAATTAAGATAATTAAGACTTTAATTAATTAACTAATTGAGCTAAATATATTAAACACATAAGCATGATCGCTTCGAGTGTAACATCTAGCACTTGGTAATCCTAGTAGTGCTTAATGCTTGGTAACTCAATAGTGTTGTATACCTTTAGGATGTGTATGGAAAGTCGGACCAGATGCTTATGTTAGGATAGTTAGTTATTAACTAGCAATCAAATTAGTTAAATTGGTTGATAAATTGAGTTTCAACTTGTTATCAATCATAGGTGAATAAAATATAAAATAACAAAAATCATATATTTCAATTACACCCAACCATACAACTAAGTTTCACAAGTGTAGTTGGGAAGACAATGATCATCATGATCATATTTCACTTCCTAGAAACAACATACTTAGGAATTTAAGATATGTAGAATTTAACCAGATTGCATGTGAATGCTTGTAATTTGTATGATTGGGCGTAGGGTATACTCATTGCTCATCATTGGCACCATTGTCAGGAACCCTTAGTTTGTTACATGTGCTATTTAGGACTTAGTGAAATTTTATTTAACATTGTTGAAAAAAATCATAAAGTCATATCATATATCAAAACAACTACAACAATTATAAGAAAGCAGACTACATTTCTTGTCTTCTAATACAAGATGTCTTCTTCTCATAGGAGTGATTCTCGACCCAAGTCTGATGGAGTAAATTAGCAAGTGCCCAAGAAATACAGATTCATAAATGCTCATCGTAATGAGTATGTACCCAATTTCAACTTCGTCCTACACTAGGATGAACAACTTCAGTGGCGAGACATGGAGGGCAACATTATGTTGCCACTCAATTGATCCATTCTTGCTATGCTCCATCAAACTCTTATGTGATTGGGCATCTAAGGGCTTCATGCTGAATATGTTGTGCAAGATAGTGACACTAGGGATTGTCATCCCACTGATGCATAACGTTTGAGGGATTGACAACTAGAGGAGTGTTATGATTTTGTGAAGGGAAAGTGGTCCAATGATTCCCCATTCTTGATGTACTAAAAAGATGATGGACAACTCTTCTCTGGGGATTTTCCACATAGAGAGATCCCTCTCTTTGACTTCAATGAGGAAGGTCAAAACTAGAACTTTGCAGTTCACGATACATAATCCTGGTTTTGGCAAGAACGGATCCTATGAAAAAGGGAAATCCAAGGAGCAAAGTCATGGCAGGAATGTGGGCAAGTAGCATAATCATGATTGTGGCCATGACCACTGAAGAGGGGGTGGCAAGCACTGTGATGATGCCAGTTCTCCTTTATCTTCACCTTCATCATCATCTTCTTTCTCTTATGGCTCTAAACACAACCACAAAGGATGTGATTATGATGGAGGTGATCGACAAGACTAAGATGATCATGGGGACCTTCAGGCAAGTTGAGATCTAGGGCATGGACATTTAGGAGAGGCTTGTCACCATGAGAGAAGGGGTAGTAGAGGACATCATAGGCACCAGGTTCGTGGGTATGATGAGCCTTTGCTTGTCATGTAAAGCATGCTAAACATCATCAAGGTAGTGAGATTTCTGATAAGGCACATGAAGGATAGCATGATCAAGCGATTAGATATGAACAACATCCTCAAGTTTGAGGGAGGATATAAACCTAATCCATAAAATCATCTTTGATCTTTTCAAGATGCTTGTGTCTTACAAAACATGGAAAACAATTGGAAAAAGCTTAAGTTATTTCCCAGGACACTCATCAAAGAAGTAGAAAGCTGGTATCAATCCTTGGAGCTAAAATCAATTTGTAGATGGAGTACAATGCTTGAACTATTCAACAATAAGTATTAAACATACTCCCAAGTGTCCAATTTGAGAAGGCAGATCTAGGGTTGGAAGCAAGGAACACATGAGTCCTTGGATGTCACCATGGGTAGATATTATTCCTTGTTACACCGATGCCCTAGCCATGGTTACTCTCAACAGGAACAACATTACCATATCATAGATGGGCTTCACTCTGAAATGAGAAGAGCTCTTGGGATCTATGCCTAAGGAATACTGTTAGAATTAAGAGTTCATCAGATCCAAAGGCTAATTGAGTAGGTATCAAAAGAAGAAGGAGAGTTGAGTAAATGCAAAAGTGTAGATGAATATAACTAAGATCCTTCCATTCGTAAGAGGGAGGTCTGATTTTGTGATAGCAAGGAGGAATCACCACTTGATGAGGTGGTAAACCAAAAAAACCTTGCTGATTCAAAAATTTACCTATGAAATTTGGCCTAAAGTAGATTGGTTGTGGGACTCTATGTATAGTAGATTTAAATTGATTCTAAAAATTGCTAAAGAGTCTAAAGAACAAAGTAGTGATCATGACCATAGGAGGTGAAAGGAAGCTAAATGTGCCAATCAAAGGGGTAAGCGCAAGATTACTGTAGTAGAGGAAGTTGCAAAAACTAAATTAGATGATGATGATGGGTGTGACATCTACTAATATGAATACCCTAAAGGATGTTGCCGCATTGTGTTACACTTATAGGTGTTTAGGATGTATGCTTTGAATCCATGACTAGCAAAAAGACAAACACCCAAAAGATTACCTTATCCTTAAGGTAATCCTAGGTAGTTCTATCAGCAACAACAATATTATCCAATTGGAAATCCACCACAATTGTATGAATAGTATGAATAGTGGCAACAATCATAGTCATGGGCACTGCCACCACCAAGGCAGTAGTACCCTTATAAACAACCAAATCCATATGGGTATTACATTCAACAAATCCTATCTCAACATGACTCTTCTAGTCATGTTTGTCCTTTCCAACATTACTATTACCCCCTAAATACTATAGACTCATTCTCCACATTCCAAGAGGGATATCATATTTCATCCTTATCCTCCTCCTGTTCTTGCACTTGTTCCTCCACCCTCAACGTAGCTACCACTTGCTTCATCCATGTAGGATGAATTTCTAGCCCAATCAAAGTAATGCAATGCTGCCAGGGCCATCAATTTAAAACCCTACTAAGCCCTACTAGCGGTAGCAAATCAATGCTTGTAAAAGATCATTTAGCCCTCACGGACTTAGGTGGTTGGTCACCCTGCTCCTTCCTCATCCTTTGCAAACCATTTCACTGAGAACCCTTTAAACTAAATGTCATCCAAATCCATACTAATATGCTCACTCATGTATTTGATTGCATTCGGGCTAGCAACCTTCCTAGGAAATTGGTTGATCTTGGAAGTCTTATTATCTATTTATAGATTATTGGAAAGGAACTATATAAATATTTCCTTATTTCAGGTTTCAGTGTTAACCTGATTTCTCATGAGATGTATATTTCCTAGAACTTTCTACCTCTCAAAAAGAGCAATATTCAATTGGAATTGGCAAACCAATTCATTATTGTTTCATTGGAACTAGTAGAAAACATTGTGATCATTGTTTTTGGGTGGTCTTATCCTACCGATTTCATAGTAATCAAGGTTGAAAACTATAAGGGGGACTTCCCAATCATTATGGAAAGGGCATGGCTAAGCATTATAGATGCAAGAATGGACATCGGAGATCTTTCCCTAGAGATATCTAAGGAAAATGCATTTGGAAAGATTGAGAAAAAGTGAGTTCCATGCATTGCGTACAATGATACAAGGTGCAATTGTGTGTAGAAACTCTAGTTTGTGAAATGAGCATCTATTTTTGCATGCAGGTAGTGTGCATATGAAGTAGATATTCAAAAGTGTTTGTATGCAGCAATGAAAAAACAAGAGGGCATACAATGGTTGATAGCTGATTCAAAAAGAAACACAATGTGCATGCAACCTATTGAGATCCCAAAGTACATTTATATCGCAAGAATTGATGAACTAAAGCATGTTCATTACCAACTCTCTAATAATGAAAATGATGATACCAATTAAGGAGAGTTGGAGATCCCTAAGAATTTAAAACAAGAGCCCCTAGAGTTGAAAACTCTACCTATTAGCCTAGAATATGCATTCTTAAAAAATGGAAAACCGATCATACTTAATGCCAAACTTGCTCTTGAGTAAAAAGCAAAACTGTTGAAAGTGGTCAATAAATGGCCAATAGTCTTTGCCTCGTCATATTCTGAACTCATTGAAATTGATCCACATATGTTGATCTTTCCATGAAGCCAATCAGGCAACCACAACGATGGTTGAACCCAAAATTGAAGTAGATCATCAAAGAGAAGATTGAGCAACTCCTCAAGGTAGGGTTCATCTACCCCATTGTGAATAATAAGTGGGTTAGCCCACTTGTGATAGTTCTAAAGAAAGATGGAAAATGGTAGGTTTGTATCGACTTCAGGCTATTAAACATGGTAAAATTTAAAGATCATTTTCCATTGTCATTTGTTAATCAAGTATTAGACACCATATTTTTGCATTACTATTACAATTTTCTAGATGGTTATAGTGGCTATAATTAAATCCAAATTGCACCAAAAAACTAGGCCAAAACAACATTCATGAGTCCCTAGGGAACCTTTGCATATTGGAAGATGACTTTTGGTTTATGTAATGCTCCAGCCACTTTCCAATGCCTAGTCTTAAGCATCTTTCAATAGTAAATAAATAGCAAATTGGAAGTCTTTAAGAATGACTTCTTCACTTATGGCACTACATTCAAGTAAGTGTTAGATCACCTTGAGCAAGGACTCAAAAAATGTGTGGAAATAAATCTATGACTCAATTGGCAAAAGAGCCATCTCATGGTCCAAGAAGGCATTGTATTGATGCATAGAGATTTGCAAAAAGAGATCAAGGTAGACCCCAAAAAGATAAGGGTTATTAAAGGAATCACTTGTTAACTAGATATTGTAAAAGATGTTTGGTCATTCCTTGGATCCACTAGTTACTATCAACGATTTATAGAGAATTTCTCTAAGATCGCAAAACCTTTGGTTGAATTGACAAAGAAGGATGATCCATTTGTTTGGATCAAGAAGTGTTAACATGCATTTGAATAGCTAAAGGAAAAACTCGTAGAAACTCTAATTCTAGGAAAATGAAATTGGTCCAAATCATTTCATATCATGATGAATGCATCTAACTACATCTTGGGAGCATTGCTTATGCAATTGGACAACTGCAGATGTTCATATTATGTCCATTGCATAAGCCAAAACATTGTGGATGTGCAACTCAATTAGACCACCGCAAAGAAAGAACTAATGGTGAAGGTGTATGCTTTAGAAAAGTTCAGGTACTATGTGCTTGGATATAAAGTGTTTGTGCACATTGACCATAGTGCCATCCACTTTCTAATGAATAAGCCAATGGTAAGTCCCTATATCATATAGTGGCTTGTGATCTTGTAGGAATTCAATCTTATAGTGGTAGATTGAAAAAGGACTGAGAATGTGGTTGCTAACCATCTCTCTTAGTTACAATGGGATGAGAAAGAGGAGGACAATCCACTCTTTAATAATTTCCTAGATGAACTCCTCTTTACTGGTGTAATTAATGAATAGATGCCCATAGAATCCAAATGGTATGATGGCATCCTCACTTACCTTGTCACTTAGGAAATGCCACAAGATTTGGACTATAGAATGAAATAATAGTTTTTTCATTGGGCCAAGCACTTTATGGAAATCAACAAACACCTTTACAAGGTGTGCACTAATGGCCTAGTTTGTTGTTGTGTCCTTGATGCAAATCAATTATGCATTCTTTAGGATACTCATGAAGGCCCTTGTAGAGGCCACTATGTAGGGAGATGCACAGTCATAAAAATCTTGATGGCAAGATATTATTGGCCCACAATCTTCAGGGATGCCCACTAGTTTGTCTAATCTTATTAATGTTGTCAACGAGATGGTGGGATGATCGCAGGAATGGAGGATCCTCGACAGTGGATTTAACCACTGGAACTCTTTGACATATGGGGCATAGCTTTCATGGGTTCTATCACACCAATGTCAAATGCAAAGACCTATATTATTGTAGCTATTGACTACTGTATCAAATGGACTAAAGCAGTAGCCATCATTGATTGCACATCATCTACTATTGCTCAATTTGTATAGTAGCACATTATAAATAGGTTTGGGATGCCACATGTACTAATTTCTAATAATGGAATCCATTTTACAAGTGCTACCTTTTGCAAGCTCATGCAATGCTTGGGGGTTGAACATAAATTAACAATACCCTATCACCCCAAGCCAATAGTCAAGTAGAGGTTACTAATAGGGAGATCATAAAGATTGGAGCACAAAACTCAACGATGTCCTTTGGGCCTACTGCTCAACATGGAAACTCCCTATTGGCTAATCTCCCTATGAATTGGTGTACAGAATACTTCCAACACTCCCAATTCAGTTTGAGCTCTATACACTCTCAAAAACTTGTGACCTAGACCTTGACCTAAGTTTGGCATAAAAAGGAAAACTAATTCACCTAAATGTGCTAGATGAAAATCAATTAGTGGCCTTGGCCTTGAATGAAGAACATAAGGCATTCAACAATTAATGACATAACCTAAGAATCAAATGGATCAAATTTCAACCTAGAGATAAGGTCCTCTATTGGTACCCCATACATGTTCCTCAAAAAACTAAATTCTAAACATTGTGGGAGGGGCCTTATATAATTGATGAAACCTTTCCTTCTAGGGCCATGATCATATACAAACTTGAAAGCCCAAAGAAGAAGGAGTTGGTCAACATCCAAAAGGTAAAGCCCTTCCATAAGTTCAAGTAAGCCAATGTAATAAATACCTTAATGGATGGACAACCATGCTCAATTTTTTGGATCTCTTCCTTTCAACTTAGTCATGGGGGAGATGGCCATCCATGCTAACCATATGCATGGCTCCTTAGTTTTTCTAATTTTCTGTTTTACACATTTTTTTTGCAAATTATTTATTTTACACCTTTTTGATTTTTAAACTTTTTTCCTATTTTATACCATTTTTTTACACCATTGTTAGTACATTTAAATATTTCTTGAATATTTTACACTTTCTTATATATTTTACTTTATTTTAGTATGATTTTCTAATTTCTATTAATAAATGTGCTTTGTGCCAACATGACATAGTGGTCCTGTAGCTATTGCTAATGGTGGTTTGTGCTTAATGGTTTTGTTTGCTAATGCTTAGTTTCTATTTTTGAATTTTTGTACCAATGACTAAGGTAAGGTTTCTTTTTCATGGAATAGGTAGTGAGTCCACAACATCCACCTATCCACACAAATTTATGGTTTTCCTCATTTGGGAATATGAGATCCCTTTCATTAAATAAATTTTTAATAAATTTGTGACCTTGGTGGTTTCTAGAATTAGGAAGGATTCAAAGGTTTTCATAGGGTGTGACTTCAAGGGGATTCAATACTTTTTGTACTCTTCTATTTACTTGGGTGCATGAGTGTTTTCATGGATTTTTTACCATTCCATGTTGACCATAAACATGAAGTTAAATAAGCCTTTTCATGGTGTGGTTCCCATCCCAAAAAAAAGGAAAAAAAGAAAAGAAATAAAGAAAAAAATATATAAAAAACATATTAAAAAATATAAAATGATGAAAATTCAAAGCACACCCCTTAGACAAATAAATGGGTTACAAGCATTAATTATGGGACTAGAAAGATGTTACCCATGCTTGAAGGTCCTCTCTAACTAAGGCCCTCTCTTACTTCCTGATTCTCTTTTTCTCTTCTTGAGAAACAATGGTTATTCTATGGGAGCACTCTTATGTCTCAAGGAGGTGGATTAATCTTGGAGTGGCAATGAAAAGTCACTGAAAGCGGTTGGTTTTGGTCTAGACTAAGGATTGATCTTCTTGGGTCATTTAAATACAAATCCATAAGGAACTTCTTATGATCTCAATTTGGAACTCTATTCCACCTTCTCCACTATCCTTCCATGCTACCCATAACTCACTTCACTACTAATGTCCATATTCTTGTTCAGTGTCTTTATCTGATGTACTTGAATTCTTTGGTAGAATTTTCTGGCTTTTGGTCCTTAAGTTTCATCAATCATTAATGGCCTATGGGAAACACATGTAAGAAGGAAGACCATCTCAACTAAGAAAAAATGGCCAAGAATGAGAAGGGGCCAAAAATAGGCCTAGGAAGAACCAATTGCAAACCCATGTCACAAGACCTCTTAGGGAGGAGGCTGAAGTGGAGTCTATTCATCATATTCTAGAACATGTGACAATGGCAGAACATTCCCACCAAGATGAGGCACCAGCTCAACAAGCGAACCTTGAGGTGACCTTGATGGAAGCCTACCTAAACCAAATCAGATCAAGGTCCAAAAAATAGTGCTGTAGGAGTTGAACTTTAGCTCTTTCTTGGAGTAGGCACCTAAAGAGGTACAAGACCAACTGAAGACCTTTCCTATGTGGCCAACTATCAATTCTAGTAGGGAGTGGTATATGGGAGAGATGTTCCTATTTGGGAACAATAGGCAGGCTGGTTCAATGATCAAGATCAAGGATATTTCAGTGTCCTACTCGGTGCAAGCCATTGCAAAGGCACTTGGGTTGCCTGAAACTAGGGTGAATCTCATTGAGATTCCGATGTAGGTAGATCCCAACATCAAAAAGGAATGGGTTTAGCGATGCTATGATGCTAACTGTAAGGAGTATGGCATGCTCACATTGGTTGAAAGAATCCATTAAAAGATTGTAGCCTTTCACCTAAATCCCACAGTGAAGCCCAACAAGATCACCACATTTTTTACTCATGTGTGTGCCACTTTGAGTGAAAGAAGCCTGGTTGACCTTCCATAGCTAATCTATTTAGAGATAAATAAGTGGTTCAAGGAGAATGAATGTGCAAAGAAGGCATTGCCCTTCCCATGCCTTATCAGAAAATTATGTTGCAGGGGAAAGAATAGTCCACTATACTAATGATGCTATTCAACATGCTCCAACCACTAATTGGGTAGAGATGATGAAGGATAAAATTCCTACAACAATAATCTAAGAAGAGGAGTAGTAGGCACCACCTCCACTTGCCACTCAAAAAATAGTGATGGACATCGCTACAACATTTCAATGATTGCACGAGTCCCAAGAATGCCTCTTGAGTGAACAAGAGTAATAGGCAGGCATGAGTGGGGAAGATCCATGAGTGTACCGATCCTCAATGAGCCACTTGAATGAAGTGGCCCAAATAGTTAGTCTGGAGGGAGATGGATCCATTTTCTCTACCCAACGAATGCAGTTGTTCATGGGATCGAATCCTAATGCCAAAGAGGTAATGGTATCTCTCCTAGAATAATAGCAACTCCTAAAGATTTTTGGAAATGCCATGATCTTTTTAGTATGCTTGGAGCAGGGAGAGGAGGCAATAATACTAGTGATGTAGCATCACAAACAACAATAGAGGTGGTTGTTGACAGAATCACTGAGACACTCAATGCACCTATGATGTTTGTACTAGACGTCATTACACTTAAAGATGTGTAGACATCTGTAGGCACCATAAGCAGCAAACTAAGAACAACACAATATGAAAAACCAATGGACCAATTGGTAGGAACTTAGCAACTACTTTTGGATGTCTTTGACCTTTTGGATAATATAACTACAACATAGTCAAAGCTGTTAGAGGCAAGGGGCAAGAACATTATATTGGAAGGGCAACTCGAAATAGCCAAGGAGTTGAATGAATGCTTGGCTATGAAAGTTGCTTAATTGAAAGCCCAAATTGTTGACCTTGCATTTCTCAACCCAGCATTAACAACAGAAGAAGCTCTTGAATTGCTTCACACTAGGTTAAAAGGGGTTGAGGGTGCAATGGAGATTGCGGTGTTCTACCAATCCTTGGTAGAGGCCACCTAGCATAAAATTCAAAAGGCCTTGGATCATACCTGCTAAGAGAATGTTTAGCTGACCATAGAAAATCATCTCCTATGAAATTTTGATGTGCATAAACAATAATTGACTAATTTTATCCATCAACAACAGGAGCAACTAGCTAGAGCAAATACAAAGTTAAGCAAATTGGCTACTAAGAAAAGAAACCTCTCCATGAAGGAGGTCCGTGCCCTTTACCAAAAGAGTGCAATAGAAGTAGCTGCGTGGAAATCAGAAGCTCTCAAATTTGAGAGAGTCAAAGATAAGACAAGGTTAGCTTGCAAAAGGAGATAAATGAAAAACACATTCAAGTGATGAAGGAAAAGGTGAATGAGATCCTCAAGAAACTCCAATAAGGACCTGAATTAGGGCAACCCATTGTTTATGGGATTGATCAATACAATAAAGTAGAAATTCACCTAAAAGAATTGTAGATAGAAGAGATGACCAAATACATGGAGATATGCAAACCTGACTATGTTAACTATAGGACAATCATGGTTAGAACTAGAAAAGTAGGTGGCTAGCTCATACTTGTTGTATGAGGCTAAGTTTAAGCACCATAAGGATACCAAGTAAAAGCTTGTGGAGGAAAATGTTGAATTCAAGGTTCTCAAGGAAAAATATAGTGATCAGAGATCCACTATTTAGAGCCTAGCCAAAAGAATGAATGACTACTAGGAGTTGCAAAATGCAGTTAGGGTGTTTGATGTCTAACAAAAACAATTCACTACTTGGTTTGTCAACGTCAAGGAGCTATTCCCAGTAATGCCTTGTACATGGGATGTCTGCATTCCAGTCCACATTGGCAATGCCGCATGGACTATAAATGATCCTCAAAGCAAGGAGGAGAAGATGAAGACATTACTAAATGCATTTCACCTTCCACCAGAGGTAGGAACCACAGTAGAACAACCATAGCCTCCATTGCCTAGGACTATTTGATCTTCTCAACCATCTTCATGCTGTCAGAGGATGTGCTATCTAGTTTGAAGTAGTCATATCATGGTGTTCAAATTTTGTGTCATGAACACCACAAATTTTATAGTGACGTTGATCTATACACCCAAGAACTCAGTTTTGTTATGTCAAGTGTCAGTCAATAATCCCATACCTTCCAAATTTTGTAAGGGAACTTGAGGATGAGTTTTCATTTAGTTGTAGGGGTATGGTGAAGTGTCAAAGTGTCATGTCAACAGGCCCCTATTGACAAGTCCTTGTTAAAGCAACCCCTTTGATGTGGTGTTTCCCTATCAACGGGGTTGCATCAATGTAGCATTTGTTGTGTTTATGAGGCCCTATCAACACAGCTTCATAATAAAGTCTATAAATATGTGTTCACCCATCATATTTATGCCATGTCTTGTCATGGTTGTAGCAAAGCTCTTGCAGTTTTGTCATTTGAAAGTTAGAATATTTTTCTAAGAGCCTGTTGTAGGAGTCAGACAATGTACAGATCTTTATTTGAGCACTAATGTACCTAAGCACACTAGTGTGAACAACAAAAAAATGAGCCTTTTGATCAAACCTTGCAGCACTTGAAAGAGATTAATGATGTATTTCTACATTTATCATTTTCATTAATTATGCAATTAATTAAGATAAGTAAGACATTAATTGATTAACTAATTAAGCTAAATAGATTAAACACATAAGTACAAACACTTCAAGCATAACATCTAGCACTTGGTAATCCTAGTAGTGCTTACCACTTAGGAACCTAGCAATGTTGTATGCATTCAATATGTGTACGGAAAGTGGGACCGGATGCTTATGTTAGGATAGTTAGTTATTAATTAGCAATCAAATTAGTTAAATTGGTTAAGAAATTGAGTTTTAACTTGTTATCAATTATAGGTGAATAAAATATAAAATAACAAAAATCATGTGTCCCAATTACACTTAACCAAACAACTAAGCTTCACAAGTGTAGTTGGGAAGACAACGATTATCACGATTAGATTTCACTTCATAAAACCAATGTACTTAGGAACTTAAGGTATGTAGAATTTAACCAAATTACACATGAACGCTTGTAATTCATTTGGTTGGGTGTAGGGTATACTCGCTACTCATAAAAGATATTTTGGATTAAAAGAAAAATTTAGTGTGCTTTTAATTAGAATTATTATTTTTTATTTTTTGAATGATTGCAACTTTAGGGTTTATTCCAATGATCATAAATAATTCTCACTAAGTCCTAGATAGTGCACATATCAAACTACAAATCTTTGGCAATGGCACCAATGATAAGTGACGAGTAGACCCTATGCTCCACCATATGAATCACTAAGAATTCATGAGCAATCTAGTCGAATTCCTTGGACTTATAACCTTCTAACTACATTAGTCTTTAGGAGGTGAAATTAACCGTTGCAATTGTTGTCTTTCCAATTACACTTGTGAAATGCAAAGGTATGGTTAAGTGCAATTGAGGCATACGACTTTTATCATTTTTATGTTTTATGTTTTAAGTTGCCTAAAAATAAAGAAGAAAGAATTATATATATAATTGCTAATTTAGTCTAACTAACTAACATTTAACTAATCCTAACATAAGCATCCATTCCGACTTACCATACACATCTTGAACACATTTAATGCTAGTAGGTTACCAAATGTTAAGCGTTACTAGGATTACCAAGCATGAAGTGTATGCTCGAAGTGGTCATACTTATGTGCTTAATTAATTGCTATTTAATTTAGCTTACTTTAGCTTATTTAATTATTTAATTACTAAAAACATTAATGACAATTTCTTAAAATATTATATACATAAAGGAAATAATTAATCTATTTCAAAGTGTTGCAAGGTTTATCAGAAAGCTCATCTTTATTGCTGCACACACTACTATGCTTAGGTACAACAATGTTTGAATAAAGATCCATACACTCTTTGACTCCTACTTCAGGCACCTAGAAAATATTCTAACTATCAAGTGGAAAAACTACTAGAGCTTCGCTACAACTATGAGACTTGTTCCTATAAATGTGGCTAGTGGGCACATATTTATGGGAAAAAACAAACACTACATTGACAAGGTTACATCAACATGGTCGAGTTGATAAGGCCACGTTGACGAGGTCTGATAGACGTAACCCTTGACGTGACTCATCAATGTCATAGTTTCTCCATAACATTTCAAAATTACAATTAGTTTGAACTAGGATGACATAGTATTTAAAATTTTAAAGGTAACATCTCTTCCATCACAAATGAAATGTGGAGTGAAAAATAAATGTAGTTTGAAGTACCATAAGTTGGTGAAAAACCAAGCTCTTAAATGTTACATGACCACTTCTCTTAAATCTAGTTTTTGATTATTATTATAAAACTTTAAATAGAGGAATGCAGATGGCTTGAGATCCTTATTTGACCTTAAAAGTAAATGTAAGATGGAATCTATTTTTGCATGAAAAATTAGAAGATAATTGTTTTAATATCTTGTGCAAACAACTCGTTTGTATAAATGTGGTGTGTGGGGACCTAGGCTTGTTAGTAAATATTGGAAGAAAATAGAAGAGGTTTAAAAACAATTTTTGGTAGAAGAGTTTCAAGTTAAGAGGCAAGGACAATATGATTATGTTGCTTCTAGAAGTAGATATGATGCCCTTAAAGATAGAAGTTCTTTTTCAATTTGTTTCATATGTTTGAAACATTTGTTGTTGGACAATGAGTAAATTTTCAAATAAAGTTGTAGTGGGTACACAACAAAAAGGGTAGTTCCATAAGGAAATGGTTTGGAGCAAAAAATGAAACATTGAGGAGAAGATTCTTCATTGGGATACAAAATAGTTACAAAAGAGTATTAGAGATAAGGTATTGATAAATCCAATTTTACATAAGCACAATATTGACATTTGATTGCACCAGCAACAAAAAATTAATTACATCCTTAGCTAGACTCTTATAGTTTTTTTTTTTGGTAGTTAGCAATAGAGTGAATGCCCACAATGTGGTGTTAAGAAATTGTATGACATTTTTATTCAAGTGGATTATACTTGATCATGGTTCATGAGTAGAAATAAAGATGAAGATTGTTTTTCATCATTGCAACATGCATTTAGTTTTTTTATTTTACTTAGCTTAATTTTCATGTTTACTTTAGCTTGGTTCTTTACATTTTCGAAGTACTTTACTTTTAATGCTCATTAGTAAGGCAGAATGAGTATGACTAGTTTCAAGCATTAAAGTGTAATCATTTGGTAACCTAGTAGTAGTTTCACTTAATCTAGTCAATAGTGAACTCACTTGGTAATTCTAGTAACGGTTACATGAGCCCAGGACATGATTGGTAAGCCAAGACCAGATGCTCATCGCCATAGGCTAGAGTAGATTTACATTCTTGTTGATAAGTCACGATATCATGTACACGATATTGTGTCCGCTCCTGCGATATTGCGTATGTGATATCGTAGCCCATTGCAACATCTATAAAGCATCTATATTTAGACCCTTAGCCAAACTATACCAATTTTACCATTCCAGAGTTAGAATAATTTCCATGTACCTGTAGTAGGAGTCTTAAAGTGAACGGATCTTTATTCGAGCAAATTGTACTTGAGCACACATTTTTGTACGACAATAAAGATGAACTTTCTGATAAATGTTGTAGCATGTGGACTAAGCTAAATAGGATTTAATTATTGTTAAATGTTTAAATTCTTTCCTAGATAATTAATATTTCTCAACCCTGGACCCTCCTAGTTAAGTGCATTTAGTACGACTACTTCGAGCACGTGTGTAATGCTTGGTAACCCAGTAACAAGTAGCGTTTGGTAATCCCAACAGCATTGCATTGGTTTAGGGTGTGTGCGGGAAGTGGGAATAGATACTGGTGCTAGGACAATTAGAACTTACTTAGTGAATAGTTAATGAAAGTTAGTCACTTAGTCTCTTCACCTTCCCGTATTAGCATAAGACATTAAAAGGATAAAAGATATAAAAATCATACGTGTCAAGCTTACTTAACCATAAAATTGTGACAGTAAAAGTAACTTTGGGAAGACAACAATTGATTAACCTTAAGTGTTCCATTAAGGTGCGTAAGCACTTAGTCCTTGAAGTTCGATTGGATCACGCGTGAGACGCTCATATTTGTATGGTTGAGTGTAGGGGTACCTCGCCACTCATCATTGGCGTTGTTGCTGGGGACTTGGTTGTTTGTGTGCTACGTAGAACATAGGAGATCATTCATATCGTTGGGATGCTAGAATGAACCCTTAGGGTTGATCAAAAGAAAAAAATAAGATAACGGTAAACAACACACCGAACAAGACAAAAATGTTTTCTTCTTCACACAAAAGCACTTCACTGCCTAGGACCAACATTAGAGACAGTTGGTGGCACAACACACGTAACCAAGACCTACCAATTCCTCAACAATCCTATGTGGTATATATTCATTATGATGATTATGTACCCGACTTTACCTTTATTCTCCATCAAGATGAACAACTGCGTTGGAGAGACTTGGAGGGTAACATAATATTGCCTCTAGACCGAGTAGTCCCCAACATGCTCCTTCGTGCTCTTGCATGAATAGGCATGTCACAGTTGTACGTAGAGTACGTTGCATGCGACCATGACACAAGGGATTACCATCCCATAGAAGCACAACGTCAAAGGGACTTGCAACAGGAGAGATACTATACATCGTTGAAGGGCAAAAGACCCCATAACGCTCCACCCGTCTTAAGCAAAATTTAGGGTGGTGAACCTATTTCAATAGGTTCTTCACAAAATGATGTTCCCCCTCCTAATGATGGTGAGGAGGTGGTGTATCAGAACCTTCACTTCACGATTCACAATCCTGGTTTTGACTCCCATGAACACCAAGTGTTCAACGAGGGAACACAAACACATGATAAGGGTGGGCAGTCTGATCGTAATCATGATTGGGGCTGAGACCACCGAAGAGAAGGTAGGAAACATCGTCATGACGATGGTTCTCCTTCTTCTTCACCTTCCTCATCACATTTACCCTCTCCTTCAGTATCGGGATGCAGTCATAAGGAACCTAACCATGAGGACAAAGGTAAACAGAGTGAGAAACCTTGACGAGAAAGTCGAGAGCAAGGATGAGGGCACTCTAGAGAATCACGGCATGGAAGAAGGGAGAGTAGGGAACTACATAGACATCACAGACGCTATGAAAGAAATGACCATGAAGAACCCCTACTTGAAACCCGAAGCATGTTGGACATCACAGAGGCCATAAGAATTCCCACAAGGCACCAAAAAGATAGCAGGATCAAGAGGTTAGACATGAATAATATACCATGATTTGAGGGGGGATACAACGCTGATCCTCAGAACCACTTACAAGCATTTCATGATGCATGTGCATTGCAAAATATTGAGAATGAATGACAAAAACTGAAGTTTTTCCCAAGGACACTAGTAATAGAAGCAGAAAGCTAGTACTGGTCCTTAGAACTGGAATCCATTTGAAGGTGGAGTACGATGCTAGAACTATTTAATGATAAGTATCAAATGTACTCCTAGGTGTCCAACCTATGAAAGCAAATCCAAGGATGGAAGCAAGGAAGTCATGATGCTACCATGGGTCGATATTATACACTGTTACATCGTTTCCCGGGCCATGGTTACTCGTAGCAGGATCAACTACGCCATCTTGTAGATGGACTTAGGCATGAAACTAGGAGAACCCTTGGAACATATGCCCAAGGGAGATTATCAGAGCTTAGGTCCCATCAGATTCATAGATTTTTGGAGCAAGTAGCTGAGGAAGAAGGAGAGCTATGTAATAGAGAAAGTGCAGAAGAGTACAACCGCGATCCTTCCCTCCAAAAAAGGGGAGTGAGATTCTGTGAGGAGGAGGAAGAGTCACCACTTGAAGAGATGATGAATAGGAAAACCTTACCACTCCAAAAATTAACAACAGACATGTCAACAAAGGTAGACCAAATATGGGACTTCTTAGATAGTAGATTTGAAACCATTCTCAAAATCGTAGAGGAGTCTAAGAAGTGAGGTAGTGACTATGACAAAAAGAAAAAGAGGGATTTGGACCATGCACGTAACAAAGGTAAGGGTAAAATGGCCATCACCAAAGAGGTTGTGGATTTTGATACAAACAATGGTGGTGGATGTGAGATATGTTAGTATGACCATCCTAAGGGATGTTTCCCAGTAATCTCACATCTGCAAGAGTCGGGGGTGTATGCACTTAACCCATGACGTAACAAACGGAAAGCACCCCGATGGTTACCTTATCCCCAGGGTAACCAGAGGTAATTCCACCAACCATTAATGTATTATCCAAGTGGAACTCCGCCACAACCTATTGAGCAACACCAGTAGTGGAAATACCCACAGTCATGGGG
>MNCI01006793.1:75514-104376 GCA_015680685.1 Gnetum montanum | reverse complement strand
AATCTAAACGCTTATCACGTTCAACACCCTGTTTCTTCAACTGGGCCGCCACACTTTATCTCACCATAATACCATTCTTCACAATACTATCAGCCCATACCTCCAACACAACCACCACCTTATGCACCTTATATTCCTCCTAACTTTCAACATTCTCATCCTTTCCCTCCTTCCACAATGCCACCAACTATTCCTAAGGTGTTTGTGCCACAGCAACAACCCACGAACAACACTTGTGCTACTACTACTAACAGTAGTGAAAAGCCTCCTTAACATCAAAGACGTCCTTTCTTTAAACATGGCTGTAGGAAGGGACAACACAATTCCGAGGCCACTGCACCTTCTAATCCAGCACAAGTCGAACAATGTGGTGCACCCTTACCTTTGAACCCAACGCCTCATGTAACTTCATCAGGGCCACTAACTAATGCTCCAACAACTATACGGTCGAATGAACACAACCATTGGAGGCATCATTCTAATCCTTGCATACCATCTTCCGGTCCCAAACATCATAATGGGTCAACTCATTATCCAGGAACTACATCGTATAAAGTGCCCCATTATGCTTACTATAATCAAGTGTGTGAACCCCAATGGGGTAATTATAGACCAATTCCAATACTTCCAACATGCAAGGATCCTTATCTTTCATTTATTAATCCTTGCCATACTCAACTGATTGGTTATGAGGGATACCCCCCATTTCAATAACAAGTAGGATTAATAAATATTTTTCATTTTCTTTAATTTTACAACTTTTTGTTTTCCAGTTTTTCATTTTTTAACTTTTTGTGTTATTTTTTTATCTTTTTGTGTGTTTGTCTTTTTCCATTTTTGTAAGTAATCTCATCTACGAATAAAACACTCATCTCGATCATTGGTTGAGTTGTGTTTTATGTTATTAAGTCATGAGTAGTCAATTATTTGGAACAGTGAGTCCATTACACCCACTCATCCACTCTATAAATAAGAGGTTCTGTTCAAGGGTACAGTGATATTCTTGAAATTTCTAAAACTTAAAATTAATTTTGTGTTCATTGTACCCCGAATGAAGAAGGATGGACCAAGAGGGAATGATTAGGGTGTGACATCAAGGGGACTTGTGGATTCTCTTTGGTGACATCTGTGGGAGTTATCATGCAATGTGGTTGTACTAAGATCCTTGTAGATCTAATGAAAAATGGGAGTAATAATAATCAAAAGGGCACTTGAAAATCAAACGATGTTTTAGGGGGTCCCACTAGAAAGACATGCACCCATGCCTGAAGGTTGGTGGCTTCTTTGGATTCAGTAAAGTCAAAAAAAAAGAAAAAAAAGAGAGAAAAGAAAAACAAAGTGCCACAAAACAAAATTCACTCCTCCCTAGCATAAAACGCCAAGCGATCATATGCCTTGTTGTTATGGTACTCTCATAGTTGTTCACCATTGGATGAAACGATGCGATGCCATTGATTGAAGGATGGACTTGGTCCTAATCATGGAATGATGGGTCAATGACACATTAATCATGCTTTACACGCAGGATTCACTATGCCCTGGGTCAATTACCTCATGTCCCAATCTCTACGATCCCTTTTCTACTTCGTCTCATCTCACTGTTCGTGTAATTGTAGCTCATGTCCTGTGTAGCATAGAATTTTCATCTCATTCTGATGATATTTACATGCGTGTATTTTGTGGAGTTAGTGCGGATTACATTTAACCCTTCTAGTGCCCATGGACACTTTAAGTGTGGTTACACAAGGGCATAATAGGTTGAAACTTGCTTTGGGGAGGACCCACTTGTGTAATTTTTCATAATCTTCACTAATTCTCTAGTTCAAACACACAATTTCTTATCCTCAGCTTAATTTTTTATAATAATTTTCTTTCCCTACCATTATCCCTCTAAATTTTAATGTTCCAATGTACTATTACATTCCCTTTTTTCGTAACCGCCAAATTTTTCTTGCTAAAGTTCACATCATTATCATTAAGAGTGCCTCTCGAATCAATGAAATTACCCTAGGATATCTTAATACTTGCCCATGTCCTCAATTTACACCATTAATTTCAAGAAAATCATTAAAAATTCGGTATTTTTCATGCGTCTCACATTACTAGGGACAAGATATCGCGTACACGATGCATCATACGTGATATCGTGTCCTATTTTCCTATAAATAGGATACCCCTGCTGCAACACTTAGCATCATTTTGCCATTTACGTGGGGGGAGTTTTTGAAATTTTTCTTTGCGACTTGTGATTGCATGACCCTTGCTTTTTCAGTCATATCTCCCTCACTAGTGCTCCGATTTTAATTTCGTTTTAACCTACTTTAACTTGGAGTGTTTAATTTAGTCGTGGGGGAGAGACACTTGCTGAAAAGTGCCCAATTTTTTTGAAATTTATCATCACCCAAAGGACATCAATTAGGGTAATTAACACTAACACTTAGAAAAATTGTGCCAAAAATCATATGACCTTAGGTACACCGGGAGATTAAAATGAAATCCACCTAAGTCATAGGACCCATTATTATAATTTTCGGGCATGATCACACGATAACATAAGATCTTTAATTAAAGGCATGTAGTAAGGTATAACTTGACTTTGAAAATAACCTTACTAACATTTTTCCCACGTGATTGCAGATGGCCCCGAAACATGCACAACAATGGGGTCCTATTCAAGGTGGAGTGAAACAACCTTGGAGAGGTGGAAGACAGGTCCCTGCCAGACAACATGCAGAACAGGAGGTGCAATCATTTAGCATCCATCAAGAAGAACCTCCTACCAGACGGTCTGGGTAGGTAGAAAGAGGAGCTGCTGCTGCGCCTGAATTGGGACAACAACTCACGTTGCCCCCGGAGTGTGTTTAGGCTATCCATGAGAAGTCCACATTTGCTACTATGATTGTGGCTGTTATGGATCACCTCAAGGGGTCTCCCTTATGGCCTGTCTTCTCTGAATGCGGTGCCTGGTACTTAGGTGAAACGTACTAGTTCTGGCATAATAAGGAGCAAGGCACCACGGTTAATATTTTTGGTGTGACAGTAGAATTTTCTACGTAGGTGATTTCGGAAGTGTTAAACCTTCTGAATTCAGGCCCCCATGTTGCTCGGTTATCTACCCGATCAGACCCTAATGTGCGAAAAGATTGGTTAGAGAAGGCTTATGGTAGAGATAAAACTTTTGCAGAATTAATGATGGAAGAGAGAGTTTATTTCAAAATTGGAACCTATCACCTCTTCCCCACAAAAGGTTTGAAAAGAATATCGATGTATGTAGCTATGGGATGTGCAGTGTTCATGAGAAAGGTTAACGCTAACCTTCCCCATCTATATTTGACGGAGATCCTCAGATGATTTGCAGAATGGAAGTCAGGGAAGATGGCACTGCCTTTTCCCTGCCTTATCAGAAAACTGTGCCAATGGGCTAGTATTTGGGGATACACAAATGATGTCCTTCGAAGAGCCCAGAATGCTTCTTATGCTGAACTACTAAAGACGGTAGCTCCAAGAAAGAGCACTGGTGAAGAGCTGAGACCAGATGAAGAAGAAGAATAGATGACTGGATCACCTACAACTCAACTTGGAGGACCTAGTCAACCTCCAGCCATAGGTCCCAGCCAACAACAAGAAGCAGTACCCAGCACAGGTCAGGATCAGCCGCCGTTGCCGTAGGCCATCACTGAGATGGTTAGTTGGGGAAGTCATGATGACGCAAACCTCTTCCATGTCATCAATGATGTCGACCAGCCTACTATTTTATTAGATCATACACGGGATGGATTATCAATTCAAAAAGAAGGAGGGGAAAGCAGGTGGTCACAATAGATCTCAGGAAATGCAGCATCTTTTCAAGTGCAGTTAGAGACTGGTGAAGGGGCCACTGTGGTGGTCATGCAACACCAGGATGCTACGGGAGCTACTGAAGTGGTCATTGATCATATCAAAGAATCTTTTAATGTACCTGTTGTACCACTGGAAGATCTTTCAGGAGCACGGGATGCTCAAAATCTTGCCAGAACCTCAATGACTCCTACGGAACATGAGGATGCACTTGACAGATTGCTTCAAATAGGACAAGTAATGACGTCTTTGTTTGACATCCTCTAGGATGTAACAGCAATTCAATCAGACCTCATTTCCACAAAGGGGAAGTTGGTCATATCCGAAGTAAGGGTAGAGCATGCTAAAGCTGAAGTGTAGAAACTACAAGAGTAGCTCGTAGCTTTACAAGCAGCACAGCAGGATCCTTTGCAATCGTTCCTGTAGACCAACTAGACAACTTTAGAATGGAGCAACTTACAAAGTTGATCGTAGAAAATAAGAAGGTGGTAGAAGAAAAGGAGATGACCACTTGGGATGCCTCCGCAGTAAGGGTGCAAACTTATGCCCGTATTAAGGCACTCAAGGCCCTAGAAGAAGAAAACATGCAGTTGGTTGCTGATAACCTTTGGTTGACCTATGTGGAGAAACAAAAGAATGTTCTCGATGAACACTTTCATCAGCTATGAGAAAAATTCATTCAAGTCAACCGAGATGTAAGCCATTTAGCCAGAGAGAATCTAACCCTCTCAATAGAGGAGGTACGCGCTATTCGCCAAAAATCAGCAATTGAGATAAGTGCATGGCAGATGAGGCTGAACAACATGAGAAGCTGAAGGAACATTTCTATGATCAGGTGGGGATGTACAAACAAATACCAAAGAAGGAGATCCATTTGGCTAAGGCTCAAATCAATAACATCAGTGCTTAGCACATTGATTGGAGGGCCATATTGGACACTTACACCTTTGCCCACCAAGCGGAAGTTAAAAATTGGGACTTGCAGAACCAAGACTTGACAGAATACATGGAGTTGGCAAACCTTAGATATGCCAACCTTGCCATGTTAACAGCAGGACGCCCGAGAATAGAGCTCGAGTAGCAGGTAGCTTCCACCCATCTCAAGTATGAAGTAGAATTTGTAGAATGCAAGAAGCTGGTTGAAAAATTGGATGTTGCAAATTCTAAACTTACAGTGGTAAAAGAAAACTACCAGGGATAGAAAGATGTTGCAACCGACTTGGCTCGACAGCTAACAGATCTTCATGAATACAAAGATAAAGCCAGAGCCTATGAAGAGGAACGACGGGTGTTCGCGGCATGGTATGTCAAAGCCAACCAGATGTTCCTGCAACTACCCTATCTGTGGGAAGTGTTGACTCCATCAAACATCGAAACATTAGCATCGATGGCACAAGATCCTTGGATCGAAGAGGAGAAGCTCCAAGCCATTCTTCAGCGTCATCAACCTTCAAAGCCTAGAGCACATGATAAAGGGAAAGCACCCATGGAGGAGCCACCGCCACTAGGAACTACATGAGTTCCATTTTTTGTAGTTGTAGTATTTTTTCTGTGTTGTGTCTTCTCACACTCTGGCATCATTTCATTTTTTCTCTAGTTAATAATCCCATACCTATTCACTGTGTAATCAATGAAGCTTGTTCTCCTTGTAACTCAAGGACAAGTTTTTATTTAGTCGTGGGGGTATGATGGGACACGATATTGCATAAGCCACGATATCGCATACGTGATATTACATCTCTCATGATATCGCATCCTCCATGATATCGCGTACGCGATATCGCGTCTTCCCTACGATATCGTGTATGCGATATCGCAGTGCGCTGCAATGTCTATAAATAAGAGGCAGCTCTTCCTTGTTCATTATTAGTTGTTAGTTAGGAGTTAGAAGTAGTGAAGCTCTGGCAGTTTGGCCACTCTAGAGATAGTTTATTTTCCCGTGTCTGCCCACAGTGTGGTGAATGTAATTGTACGACATCCTTTATTTGAGTGTGACGTACTTGGACATGCACATGACCGACAATAAAGATCGAGATTACTTCATCATTGCAGCAGTCACTTTGTTTATTTAATTGTTTTAACATGGAATGAGTATGACTTAATTACAAGCATCTTCGTGTGACTACTTGGTAACCTAGTGGCATACCTAGGATCTACGCTTGGTAATCCTAGTGGTAGTCATGCACCAAGATGTGTACGGTTAGTCAAGGAATCGGTTGCTCATCGCACTTAGGCTAGTAACGCAGTATGAGTACGACTTGATTACGAGCATTAAGTGTGACTACTTGGTAGCCTAGTGGCCTACCTAGGATCTGCGCTTAGTAATCCCAGTGGTAGTCATGCATGAGGTCCAAGATGTGTACGATTGATCAAGGAATCGATTGCTTGTTGCACTTACGCTAGATTAGATTTTCTTACCCTTTTCCTCCTAGCTTAGCTTAGTTAATATTATTTTCCACTGCCTTCAGGAGTAGCGTTAGAATTAGGAAAATCATCATGCACCTCATCTGGACTAAACCATACATGATAAATATAATACTAGTCCGGGTGGGAAGACAACGAACTACGACCTAAGGATAACTGTCTAGGTGCCACAACTAGTCCATCTACGGAGTTCGACCGGATTGTGCGTGCTATGCTCATTTCATATGGTTGAGTGTAGGGGTACCTCGCCACTCATCAAAGTGCAATCTTGATGAGAAAATTTAATGCCAGTGCCACCCATTTGCTCTTCCTAAGGATCCAAATAAGGTTTGAAGAAAAGAAGGTACATAAACTAACACTACCATTCCCTTATCTAATTAGAAAGTTGTGCAAGTAAGCAAGGATCCTGGGACTACACAAATGATGTTCTGAGGAAAGTCTAGATTATATCCTATGCAGAGAAGTTTAAGAGAGTGCCATCCAAGAAGGATTAGCTGGAAAAGCCAATAGCCACTAAGGGAACATTAGGTTCTGCACCCACTAGTAACATTCCAGTTACTAGACTGTAGACCTAATGGGTCAACACTTGTTGGTGATAGCCCTGAACAACAAGCTTTACCACCACAACAAGACTATTGACCTTTAATGAATCACCTATAACAAATTGCAAAAACTATCAGCTAAGGAATGAGGGAAGATTCTACTCTATACAAAGTAAGAGATAACTCTGTAAGGCCTACCATATCCACAAGACTTGCTAGTGGGCAGGTATCTTTATAGGAAAGAGGAGATGATGACTGGACATAACAGATCTTAGGGAACATTACATCATTTTAGGTGATGTTAGAAAGGGGAGAAGGTGTCACAGTAGTGGTCATGCAATACCAAGATGTAGTAGGAGCAGTAGAGGTTATTATTGATCATATCAAAAAATGTTTTAATGTTTCCATTATGTCACTGGTCGATATTTTTGGAGCCAAAGGCATTTAAATATTAGTTAGAACATCAATGACCCCACCAGACCATGAGGATGTCTTTCACAAACTACTGTAGATGGACCAAGTTATGCAAAATATCTTTTATATCCCTAATGATCTCACTATAGTCTAGTCTAATCTCATAGTCACAAAAGAAAAGCTGATCATGACTGATGAGTGGCGAGGTACCCCTAAACTCAACCATACGAATACGAGCGTTACATGCATGATCCGGTTGAACTCCACAGACTAAGTGCTTACGCGCCTCATGGAACACTTAAGGTTAATTATTCGTTGTCTTCCCAGACTTGTATTTGTCACGGTTGTATGGTTAAGTAAGTTTGAGGTATATGATTTTTATGTCTTTTCTGTTTTATCTCCTATGCTGATAAGGTGAAGGGTGAAGAGACTAATTAACTAACTATAACTAACTAACTAAGTCTTAATTAACCTAGCATCAGTATCCATTCCCACTTACCATTCATACTCTAAACCAATGCAACCTTGGTTACCAAATGCTAATCGTTGCTGGGATCACCAAGCATAATGCACGTGCTCAAAGCGGTCGTACTGAAGCACTTAACTAGGAGAGAAGGGTTGAGAGAGATTTAATAACTAATAAAGCATTTAAATGATAAATGGTAAATAATAATAAATAAATTCCTATTTAGCCTATTTAGCTTAGTCCATGCACTATAAGGTTTATCTAAGAAGTTCGTCTTTATTGCCGTACACAAACTTGTGTTCAGGTACGATATTTGCTCGAATAAAGATCCGTTCACTTTGGAGCTCCTACTGCGGGCACATGGAAATTATTCTATCTCTGGAGGGATCAAACTACCAAAGTTTCACTACAGTCTAGGCCTAGAATTAGAAACAAGGGAGAGCCGCCTCTTATTTATAGATTTGACGACGCACTGCGATATTGAGTACGCGATATCGCAAGGGAAGATGCGATATCGCATATGCAATATCGCAGGGGATGCGATATCATGGCGGATGTGATATTGTGTCCCATCATACCCCCATGACTGATTAAAAGCTCATCCTCGAGTTCCTTACAAAATATTGGGATGGTATGGGATTATTGACTCAAATGGAACTAATGGGATGACATGTCAACGAATCATCATTACGAGACAAGATAAAATGGGTGTTCATGACAACAAGAGTGAACACTTTATACCTTGACATCGAGCCTTGTTTGGCAGCTAAGAAAGAGAGAGAGAAAGAAGTTTTGCTGCTGCCAATGCCAAGATTGCGCCTTTCGTTGTCCATCCATAAGCGTGCCATCGATCTTGCTCTTTGCATACCTGCTTCTAGCACTGCTCCATTCCAAGTGTTCTCTCCAGATCCAATCTGTTGTTGAATGATTTCCATCTACACACACAACACAATCTTTCTATTAGCAAGGGTAAATGAATTTAAATGTAGTTGATACCTTGCTTCGGTGAAAGGTCCATTGGCTAAGTTATGATATGGCTTATACGGATCTGGAGATATCATAGTGGTGACTCCAAAGGTGTAGGGGTTAGGAGAAAATTGAAAAAATTTGGGTCTAGGCCCCCATGATTGAGAGCGAACCTCTGGTAGCGATAGAATGGAAAAAGAATAAAGAACAAGAAAGATGGAGAAAAAGAGAAAACTATAACGTCGATGAAATGGATGTCAAGATGGAAATGAACAAAATAAAGGGGATTACAAAAATGTTGAGGGAAATAATTTAACTAGTTTACCAAATAGGAATGTCAGTGGGTCCTCCACAAAGTAGGCTCATGCCCTTAATGCCCTAACAAACCCACATTCAAAGAGACCGTAGGCTCTGGGAATGTCATTTGGAACAAGAGTTAAAGTCTTAACTGGAAGAATTTACCAAAAAGAAAACAATGCATCAACCAAAATATACACTTATGATACAATCGGAAATGAGGTGAACAATGGAGAGAAGGATGGAGAGAAGAGAATGGAATGGAGTTCCAAGAACAAGGTGGTGTACAACCCCTTGTGTGTTTCATGATTAATGTGACTTAGTAGATCCCATTCCATGCAAATGTTATTTTTTATTAGCTCAGCTTCCCGATAATTGAGTAACGTCAAAATGGTAAGAAAACTCAAGAAGAAAACATCCAAGCATCCAAGAGAATGGCTAACACAAAAGCATCAAGTTCCCTTGAAGTCACACCCTTTTCAATCCTTGAGTCCTTTCTTAGTTTGAGAAATGCCCAGTCACCAATTCATTGATAGTTCTTATTTAAAAAGGACTATACATTTCCAAGCCGAGAGAGACCATAGAACTTTGTGGATGTATGGATGAAGTGAACTCATTGCTTGCTATATCAAAAGAAACATACCTTAGTATTAACACCGTAACTTAAAGGTAAAAACCAAACCTTAGCAATCAATAGAAAGAACAGTTCATACCATAAATAAGAACACTTATTGGGTGACAAACTTAACAAAATGGATAAGTCACACACACACACACACACACAAGAAATTGAAAAGTATGAACGATGTTGTAAAACAAAAATAAGAAAATTTAAAGAAATTTGTAAAACAAAAATGTGCAAAACAAAAATGTGTAAAACAAAAATGTGTAAAAAAAACGTGTAAAACAAAAACTTAAAAAGAACTGAGGGCCCCAAATGATTAGCATAGGTGGAAATCTCCCCCATGATTGAATGGAAAGGGAGAGATCCAAAATAATGAATGCCTGTTTAAATTTATTAAAAGTGTCCAACTTCTCCCAATTGATGTTCTTAGATTAAGGGGTGGAAGTTGGCGACACTTATGTTCCAATGTATCTATGCCTTTGTTGTGGGCATGAGTTGTTCCCCCAGTTTTTTCCATGCATGTTGGGTGTTTGCTCTTTCAAATAGTTGTCAACCATGGGGTGTCCACTTGTTGTGTGGTTGCTACATACAGGCATCTTTGTCTTAGAGTTTCTAGGGCACACCTATTGCATGGAGGAGATGCTAAGCAGTCCTCCATGTCATCACCCGATGAGTCACTGTATGTGATGCATGAAAATTTCTTCTTCTCGATCTTTCCATATATGTTTACCTTAGATATTTCCAAGGAAATATCGCAAATTCCTATGCATGCATCTATTGTGCTTAGCCATGCCCTTCCCATTATAACTGGGAAGTCCCCTTCGTTGCTGTTAACTTCTATCACTAGGAAATCAACTAGGTATGACCAACCACACATAGTGGTAACAATGTCCTATACCAATCCTAAGGGAATGGTGATGGACTAGTCAGCTAGCTCTAGTTGAATATTGCTCTTCTTAAGTTAGGGCAGGTTCCAGGCTTGATACATTTCTCATGATATTAAGTTGACTCGGGAACCTGAGTGAAGAAGAGCCTTATGTGGTTCATTCCTGGTGACTTGGAGGTAGATTAAGGGACTTCTAGGATTAGATAGTTTCCTAGGAAGGTGGCCTACCTTGATCCAGTTGGTTACGATATGTGTTAACATAACCGTATGCGTTAAGATCTGATATTGGTTTGAAGGGAGCTCCAAAGCCTTGTATGTTGGAGGAGTGGTTGCAGACTCAACCGCTTGTAGTTGTGAGAGCTTGTCTAGGCTTTTGGTTATGAAGAAAGGTCTTCTCTTCTTGTAGTTGTCAGAACCAGCAGTGGGTTGAAGGTTCATAGCTCTCGTAGCATTAAGTTGTTGCAGTTGAGTGGGGAGTTTCCTTTGCATTGTTGGAGCAGGAGGTATGGGAACTACCAGCGGAAGAGAGGCAGATGGATTAGGAGGATGGTATGGATGTGGATCATCTCCTAGAGGAGAAGGAGTTCTTATAAAGTACTCCCAAACTTGGTAGTGATGTTGGGGAGTTGTGTGACCCACGGAGTCACTTGGAGAAATTGGCTACTGCACATAGTAACCATAAGGATCGGGTTGCCGGTAAGGGTATTGATGTTTAGGCGGTGGCACCCCCCATGATTGTGGGTATTGCCACTGCTGATGTTGCTCGATGGGTTGTGGTGGAGTTCCACTTGGATAGTACGTTAATAGTTGGTGGAACTACCTTGGGGATAAGGTAACCTTTGGGGTCTCTGCCGTCTATTAAGTCTTGGGTTGAGTGCATACACCCCAGACTCTTATAGATGTAAGATGATTGGACAACATCCTTAGGATGGTCATATTGGCAAATCTCACATCCACTGTCATTGTCTGTGTCTGAATCCACAACCTCATTGGAGATAGTTATTTTTCCCTTACCCTTGTTATGTACAGGGTCTGAGTCTCTCCGCTTTTTCTTGTCCTTGTCACTACTTCGTTACTCCTTAGACTCCTCTACGATTTTCAGGACAAGTTCAAGTCTACTGTCTAAGGAGTCCTGTATCTGATCTACCTTAGCCGCTACTTCTATTGTTAGCTTTTGAAGTAGCAAGGTTTTGCTATTCACCAACTCTTCGAGTGGTGACTCATCCTCTTCATCGCAAAATCTCACTCCCTTCTTTCGAAGGGAGGGATCATGGTTATATTCTTCCGTACTTTTCCTTTTTCATAGCTCCCCTTCTTCTTTGGCTACTTGCTCCAACAATCTATGAATCTCATGGGATCTAAATTCTAATAGTCTCCCTTGAGCATAAGTCCCAAGGGTTCTCTTAGTTTCGTACCTTAGCCCATCTATGAGATGGCGAAGTTGATCCTGTTGTGCATAACCATGGCCCAGGCAACGATGTAACAATGCGTAATAGTGGCTCATGGTAGCATCCAAGGGTTCATGAGTACCTTACTTCCATCCTTGGATTTGTTTATGCAAGTTAGACACTCTGGAGTACGTTTGATATTTATCATTGAAGAGTTCTAACATCGTACTCCACCTCCTAATGGTTTCTGGTTCTAAGGACTAGTACCAACTCTCTGCTTCCTTTATGAGTGTCCTAGGAAAAAACTTCAGTTTCTACCACTCATTTTCTATGTTTTGCAAGGCGTAGGCATCATGGAATGCCTATAATGATTTTGTGGATCCACGTTATATCCCCCTTCGAAGCATGGGATGTTATTCATGTCTAAGCGCTTGATCCGAATATCTTTTTGATGCCTTGTTGGTATTCTCACAGCCTCCATAATATCTAGCATACTTCAGGTGGCAAGTAGGGGTTTTTCATGATCATCTCTTTCATGACGTCTATGATGCCTACGTTGTTTCCTACTTTCCCTTCTTTCATGCATAGACTCTCTAAACTGCCCTCATCCTCTCTCTCGTCAAGGTCTCTCATTTCGCTTACCCTTATCCTCACCGTTATGCTCTTCATGACTATGCCCTGATGTGGAAGGAGAGGGTGAATGGTGTGATGAAGGGGAAGAAGAAGGAGAGCCATTGCCATGGCAATGTCTCCTACCTTCTCTTCGGTGGCTTCGGCCCCGATCGTGATGACGATTTGAGTGCTCATCCTTGTCATGTGTTGTTGTTCCCTCAGTGAACAGATGGTGTTCACAGGTATCAGAACCAGGGTTATGAATTGTGGAGCATAGGTTCTGATACCCCACCTCCTCACTATCATTAGGACGGGGAACATCTTTCGATAGAGAACCTGTTATAAGTGGTTCACCATCTCTAATTTCACTTAGGACGTGCGGGACCCCTTTGCCTTTCAACAGTGTATGGTGGCTCTTCTACCTTAAGTCCCTTGAACATTGTGCGGATGTGGGATAGTAATCCCTTGTGTTAAAATCACCTATAACGTATTTAGCATAGAGCTGTGTCATGCCTATTTGTGCCAGAGCACAGAGGAGCATGTTGGGGACTACACGATCTGGAGGTAACACTATGTTACCTTGCAAGTCTCTCTAGCGCATCTGTTCATCCTGATGGAGGATAAAAGTAAAATCAGGTATATACTCATCAGGATGAGTATATACCACCCTATATTGTTGAGGAACTGGCTGATTTTGGTTATGTGTTTAAACTGCCGACTGTTTCTTGTATGATCCCTAGGTGGTGTAATGCTCTTATGAGAAGAAGAAGAAGACATTGTGTCTTGTTGGTATGCTATTTAACCATTATATAAATTTTTGTTTAATTAACCCTAAGGTTTTTTTAAGCTCCCAATGATGTGAGTGATTTCCTATGTTCTACTTAGCGCACAAACACTTAGTCCCCGGCAACGGTGCCAATCATCAGTGGCGAGGTACCCCTACACTCAACCATACAAATATGAGCGTTACACGAGCGATCTGGTTGAACTCCGTAGACTAAGTGCCTACATGCCTCATAGAACACTTAAGGTTAATTATTCGTTGTCTTCCTAGACTTACTTGTATTTTTCATGGTTGTATGGTTAAGTAAGTCCGAGGTATATGATTTTTATGTCTTTTCTGTTTTATCTCCTATGCTGATAAGGTGAAGGGTGAAGAGACTAATTAACTAAATGTAACTAACTAACTAAGTCTTAATTAACCTAGCATCAGTATCCGTTCCCACTTACCATTCACACCCTGAACCAATGCAACCTTGGTTACCAAACGCTAATCGTTGCTGGGATCACCAAGCATAACGCATGTGCTCGAAGCGGTCGTACTGAGGCACTTAACTAGGAGAGAAGGGTTGAGAGAGATTTAATAGCTAATAAATCATTTAAATGATAAATAGTAAATAACAATAAATAAAGTCCTATTTAGCCTATTTAGCTTAGTCCATGCACTATAAGGTTTATCCAAGAAGTTCGTCTTTATTGCCATACACAAACTTGTGTTCAGGTACAATATTTGCTCGAATAAAGATTCGTTCACTTTGGAGCTCCTACTGCGGGCACATGGAAATTATTCTATCTTTGGAGGGATCAAACTGCCAGAGTTTCGCTACGGTCTAGGCCTAGAATTAGAAACAAGGGAGAGTTGCCTCTTATTTATAGATTTGACGATGCACTGTGATATCGTGTACGCAATATTGTGGGGGATGCGATATCGCATCCCATCAATGAGAAAAATGAGGGCAAATCACACAAAAAATGAGGTGTATAGGCTACAGGTTAAACTAGTAGCTTTAAAAGTAGAGAAAAGAGACCTTGCACAATTTGTAGCCACAAACCAGTTAGAACAATTCAAAACTAACAAGTTAAGCAACTAATAGCAAGAAACATTCAAGTTGAGATGGAAAAGAAAAAGGCTATGTGGAACACATCTATGATTGAAGGACAAACATATGCATATGCCAAAGCCATCACCACCTTGGAAGAATAGAATAAAAAGCTTGCTGTTGATAACACAAGATTGAAAGATATTGAAAAGCAAAAGAATGTTCTCAAGGAAAGTATTTATCAACTATGAGAAAAATTTATCCAAGTTAACTAGGATATGAATAAATTGGTCAGAGAAAATCAAATCCTATCAATGGAAGAAGTTTGTGCCATCCACTTGAAGTCAACAATTAAAATAAACATGTAGTAAAATGAAGCTAGAAAGCATGATAAGCTCAAGGAACATTTTAGGGATCAAGTGGGCATGTATAAGTAAATCAGTAAAAAAGAAATCTAGATGGTAAAGGCCAAGATCAACTCAATTACAACTTGAACATTAGATTGGTAGCCCATTTTAGACAACTTTGCTCATGTCCACAAGGATAAAGTAAAAAATAAAGACCTTAAAATAGAATATTAAATAGAGTACATGGGGTTAGCCAACTTTTAATATGCTAACCTAACCATATTAATAGTAGTTAGGCCACGAAATGAGCTTAAGTAGCAAGTATCGATAATCTACATAATGTATGAAAGAGAGTTTCTAGATTGAAAGGATGCCTAACAGAAATTACATGTGCCAAAATTTGAGCTTGAAATTATCAAGGCCAGCTACTAAGCACAAAAGGATATTGTAACAAAATTGTCATGTTGGATGATAGATTACCAGGAACTAAGAAGGATGGCCAAAGATTCTAAAGAGGAGAGAAGGTAGTTTGTAGCTTGATATGTGAAATATAATAAGATGTTCCTATAGTTACCATGCCCATGGGATGTACTGACACCATCCAACATCGTCGAGTTTTCATGGATGGTACACAATCCCCTTTCAAAAGACAAAAAGCTTTAGGCACTCCTAAACTGGTATCAGTTTCAGAAGCCTAATGATAAAAGAAAGAAGTAGATGGAGGAGCCTTCACCACCTAGAACATAAAGGCCACATCAGGCTATTTTTGTTTTGTTTTGTATTGTCTTGTTATTCTTAACTATGTTAATTTTGTGTCACAATTTGAAATTCAAATTCTTGTATATAGTTAGTTAAGATAAGCTTGAGTCTACCTCCTAGTTTTGTAAGGGACTCTATTCTCATTTTATTTTAAACTTGAGGATGAATTTCCAGTCAATCATGGGGGTATGATAAATCTAATTTTATACAAGCATGATATTGTATCTATGATATCATAGCCCATCCTATGTCATTGTTGATGTGATATCTCAAGAGTTGTGTGGCCCTATAAATACTGAAACTTGGTTATATCAATAACAATAATTTCATTACATCCTTAGTTAGATTCTTGCAGTTTGTTTCTATAGTTATTAATAAAGTGAATGCCCACTGTGTGGTGTTAAGCAATTGTACGACATCTTTATTTGAGTGGATTGTACTTAGACATTGTTCATGAGCGAAAATAAAGATCAAGATTGTTTTTCATCATTGCAGCATTCATTTCTTTTGTTTTACTTAGCTTAAGTTTCATGTTTACTTTAGTTTAGTTTTTTACATTTCCGAAGAAGTACTTTACTTTTCATGTTCATTAGTAAGGCATAATGAATATGACTAGTTTTGAGCATTAAAGTGTAATCATTTGGTAATCCAATAATTGTTTCACTTAATTCACTCAATAGTGAACTCACCTGTTAATTTTAGTAATGGTTACATGAACCTAATATTTGATTGGTAAGCCAAGACTAGCTGCTCATCACCATAGGCTAGGGTAGATTTGCATTCCTGTCATTACTTAGACTTAGATTTTAATCACACTTTTATTATGTTAACAACTAGGAGTAAATTAAGCCCAACAACATCAACATATCATATGCCTCATTAAGAGTTAAACTATACACTTGAACTTTAGTAAAGTGGGAAGACAATGATCACGAACCTACTATCAATAGTTGTTCATTATCGTTGGTCATTGGGAGAGAGAGGCCCTACTCTAATCGCCCATTAACCACACTCCACAAGCATGCTATCTATGCACTACTATTGATGCACTTCCTGACAGGATAAAGGGAGAGGCCAAGAGATCATTGTTCCTGCGTACTGCTACTATTTGCTATCTGACACTGCGTGCTGTCTTCTTCTGACTACCGTCCGCTGCGAGTGAACAGGAGACCTCCTATGATTTTCTTTTTTTTTTTGGCCTACTAACTGCTTCCCCTCTTATAACCTGCTCTCCACCGCTGCACTCCACCGCTCCGCTGTTATGAATGCCCATGTCCGCCTAATGTCAATTACGTCCACCATTGTTTATTATGTCCACCTATGCCACTGCTTGCACATCAGTTACTCATGTTACCCACGTTGCCCACCATCATTATGACTTCCACAAAACCACGCTACCGTGCTAGCTGGCTCTTTGATGGGCTATTGATATTTTCAGAGTAATGTTGATTATTATGTTTGAATCCAAATTTACAACTTCAACTCTTGTTTTTAATTCTTTATCCAATATATCTTCAAGTTTTTTATCAAGGAATATGCACCCTCCATATCTTTCGTTGATATGCTCTTGAAAGTGAAAGTTAACTTCACTTGAAAGTGAAAGTTAACTTCAAGGACTAAGAGGAAGATATATTTGAACTCTGAGCTATCAAAACCTTCTCTGAGAATTAACAACTTCACCTTGCAACTTCCTAGAGATGTATGTTATTTTTAATGGATATGATATCCTGACAATTTCTACAACGCCCAGAGAAGCGTCTCTCTTATATAGAATATAAATCTAAAGTTAGAAATATTTAGCATAGGGGTTTTGTGTGGGCAGCTTACGCCAACAATGCCCTATTGTAGTGGGGCCTTTGCGTGACTTAAGTCTAGGTACATAAAATCCTGAGGTTATATAAATTTAAAAAAATTAGGACCAATGCCAACTCTAAATTTTTGATTTAGAAAGGTTAAGTCATGGGTTTGATTTCATTGGATAATATATCACACAAATTCTAATTAAGTTCTAGAAAAGTTTTTTTTATGTTGGTGATATGTACCATCATCTAGTTCTTATAACAACCCCTTAAATGTTGCTTGTATTTGCATTTGTACATATAATAATGCTTTAAGTGGAATTTAAGAAAAATATAATTAAGGGTCATCATTTTAGGAGAAAGGGGAGGATCAAAACCATACCCTGGTACCTCTCATTTAAAAGCACCCTGGTTTTGTTGATAGATGACAATAATTTAAAAGTTGCATGGTACCTCTCATTGAAAGCACCCTTATTCAAATTGTGAAACCATACCCTAGTGATTAGATCAATAAGTCATGGTCCCATGCCTAACATGGGTGATGTTGGCATCAACATATATATGATATAATAAAATTAGTAATACATATTTTTAATGATAAAATTTATAATACATATTTTTAACATTCATGAAATAGGAAATTTTCATTTTTAACAACTTTTTATGAAGGGGATGTTTCTAATCTTATTGTTCTTTTATGTTTTCAAATAGTTTTATGCTAACGCAAGCTGTATTTGAAATCTTTAGTTTTCTTGTGGTATATTTATCTAAATCTATTTGTAATTGAGCAACACCCCACTTGGACAATTTTATCAATGAGAGCACAACTCAATAAGGATCATCACCTAGAGGCTCAATGCTCATCCCACCAAGGCAGTATCTTGGGATGGTTGAGGGATAAGTAAAAGCCTAACCTCTTTTAAGTGGCTTTGCTACTCTAGAACCCAAGTCTTATAATTTGAGAAACAAGCACCTTACCATCACTTAGTGGTGGTCCCTAATGAGAGCATAACTTAATACTTTTATTTATTTGTTTGAAGGTTTAAAAGAAACAAAGAAACACACACATATAATGAACATACTTTATTACCATATTTTCTTTACAACATAGCCAACAAGAACATAGCTCAATTAACAATCTCCACATTTTTCATGTAACAAGTTGGAGTCAAACTGAAATATAGGATTTTTTTCCTAAATGTTATTATGGTAAAAGTCATTTTCTAAAAATTTTAAAAATAAATAATTTATTAACTTAATAAAGAATAATATTAATGCACCATGTATAAAAATTATATAAATATATAAATTGAAACAAAATTATATTTCATTGCATTAAAAATTATAGATCATTTAGTAAGCTCCTTGAATATTAAATATTCATTATCTTTTTTAAAACATTAACTTGAAATATTAAATCATTTTAATTTGAATAATAATTATCATTGTAGCTTTACCCAAAAAAATAGGTTGAGCTAAAATCAATCTACTTTCAAGTGCTCAATTGTAACAACGTTGCCTCAACATTGTCTAGCACCCTAAGGAATTCACTAAGATCCAATGGATCTGGGGTAGAAGACCTAGGGAATGCGCCTCAAGCAAGCAAGCAACCCAAGAATGAGTGCAAGCAGTAGCATAGCTTCTTAACATGTATGTGTGGGAATGCACCTCATGGAGGATAACCAACTCCAAATGAGCACCATGCAAACAAGCACATAAGTAACCTTGTAGACAACATCGATGGGAGGGGAAATGATGCACCTACAAGGGAAGGTGCCTCACCTTGAGATCCCTCATGATCTAGTACAAGGTGTGGCTTGGCACCACACTAGAACTATCCAATCCTGGCCGCCTACATATCTACAACCACCGTAGAATCAAGGCCATGTAGTTCTCCAAGTGAGGGTAGTATGAAGAGAACTTAGAGAGAGTTGCATCAAGATGGTATCCTAATGTTGACTTGGTACCGCCAAGCCGAGATGGGTTTTCTAACATTTGAGTCACCCAAGGGGACCTCAAAGTGATCCATGGCCCCCGAACCATGGGGAGAGCCCAGGAGAACCACCACCTTGGGACATCTCTCACAATCCTTCCCTGCACAAAGAAGCAATGTCCTCGAAGTAGAGTCTAGGATAGCTTCGAGAGTACATTTCAAGTATGGGTTTGGAACTCCATCAACTCTATGGATCTGTCAACTCATCTGATGTCAGGCTTGAAGGAAGGTACCAACCCCAACACCTGATACATCCTTCCATCCAAGGCCTTGCATGAAACACAAAGGGACTTGGAGGGATCCCAAAGACTTCCCAACTTTATGACAAGTGGGAGTAGTCCAACCCAAAGGGCCAATGTCTCTAAGACGTCTCTTAGATCTGTCCCTTCTTAAGTCTAGAGACTTATCTTCTTACATAGACCCATACCTATGCAAGAAGACAGCTCTTGTTCCATAATTCTAGCTGAGTTCCTTTGTGAATGGCATCTCAACACCCATAATTTTTTTAAGAGCTCACCAGGGCCACTACCCATGGTGATGGACTTGGGAACATCAAATCGAGAGGGAGAACATGCTCCAAAAGAGCCATGTCTCCACAACCAACTCACGCTTGCCAGAACTTCATGTTTTGCTACTTGCATCTAGACCCATGGGGTCTCACCTATGCAATACTCTAAGCATAGAATCCATGTGCATCTGTAGCATGCATAATTTTCTCATCATGTTTGTTCAAGCTGGTATGAAGGAAGTCAAGTGTGTTCTCCCTTCCAAACAAGGTACAAGGGCAGATCTTTTGAACTTGACCTTGTCATCCGCAGACAGACCAGCATCACATTTCTCAATTCACCATCCAATAGTATTCCATTGCCACAACAAGAGAGAAGATCCAACATTTGTTTGGAAAACTTCTCGAAGAGGCTATCATAACAAACAAGCCCAAACATCGATTGTCCAACATCGAGGATGCCTGATCGAATGTTAGAACAAGTGGAGGATATGTTGGGCAACCAACCCTAGGACAAACCTCCATGCACAAGTCTCATGTCAACCACAAGCACATCATCGATTGCAGCCATAATATCCCATTCATGGGGAAGGTTGAACTGCACTTGCAACATACAAGCTATCCTTCCCACTTTAAGTTATGGGACATCACCATTTTCTGAACACTGGGTCCAAGAAAGAATATAGAGTCACCTCCAAGGGTAACCACAATCACGAATTCTCTGAGGAAGATTGAGGTTCCCATAATTTGAATTTCCCCACCATATCAGGAATGATTGCAACTCTCGATCAACACCTTTCATTAGAATTTTGAACTTGAAGGAAGGATACTCTTTGGGAGGTTTCTTCCATAAGTATAGCAAACTAGCTACACCTTACCCATAATACACACCCAAGTAGTCCACATAGCCAACTGAACCATATCGTCGAATCTATTACCAACTAAGGGAAGACATGGTCACAAGTCTTACCCAAATTCGATTCCACCTTGAGAACAACTTGAGATGCAAAGGAGTTCATCCCTTTAAAATTTTATCAAGAGGGATTTCTTTTTCATCTTAGGAGATCTAGGTTTTTGTTTCATACATCCCAGTCAAGCCCGTTTACAACAATTGTGATGCACAAGGCCGCACCACTGCCTATAAACATTCAACCCAAACAATAGATGTAAGTCAATAAGAACAATTTTCCCATAGGAGGAATAGGTCCTCACAATAGTTTTACAAAGAATGGGATTCACCAACATTAGTTACAACTCAAAACAATACACAATTCAACCTCGAAGGGTTTACAATAAGGGTGGTCTACTAGAGAACCCCAACAAGGAAGTCCCTCTAAAGCCCCCAAACTGAGAGAGTACATAAGATCATGCCTTGCTTACAAGATGAGTGATATGTACACTTAATTTACATCAACCACACAACCTCACAAAGGAGGTTCCATGAATTTCACCAAGGTAACAACATTCTATCTTTGAAAATAAGCCCCATGAGTTCACGGACATGGGACCGTTGCTAGGAACAAAGTCTCAAACATCAGCTACTTCTAGGTCCCAACTAGGGAACAACTATCTTGATACCACCTATCTTATTATTTTAGGAACCAAAGAGGGCATCCATTGGAATGGAGAATGACCCCTCATAGGATTAGAGATTCACCAAGTAATATAGTGCTCAAACTTGTTGTCCCACTAGGGAGGTTACAACATAACATGAATTTACAATACATTAGAGACATGGGACTATACATTAGGGAGGGACAATGTGATACAGTGTACATGAGGAATAAAGTACACAAAGGTGATTCAGCAAGACACCAAGCACAGTGAGTCCCAAGTCATGAAAACGCATTGTAGCCCTTAGGAGCACCAAAAGCAATCGATCATGAGAGCACGCCATCATTCACAAAGCACCAAAAGCCCCCAATCATGAGAGCATAGGCTCAAGGATTTTTGAGCACATTCAAACCCACCAAGCAAGGCCACCAAGAGAAGTCACCATTTTGTAAGTGTAACATCATTTATTCAAGGATGGACCACCATCCCCACATTTGCACAACTGCCCCACAATCACATCCAGCATGGAAGAGGGAGTCTATGTGCCAATACCTAGAACTCAACTCAACTCCATAGCTAGACATCATAGCATCACATTGATTTGAATTTTAGTCTGCCATTGTAATTCACATGGCCACAGTGAACCACCCGCTATCAGGATCAAGCACATCGAATCAATTTATTTGTATTTTGGGCTACATACCACCATCAATCATCTATGGATAAGATTTCTGCCAGTCTAAGAACATAAGAGGAAGTGTTCCCAAGATTTGTCTTATCTCAAGAACTTTCACCAAAGCACACACCATCAAGGCATACCAATATCACCAAGAACACATGGCACTAGTTCAAAAGCACCATGGGCAAGGACATGCCCTGGCCTACTCATTACAACACCATATCACAACCAAAAACTTTTTCACAAGGTTTTCAATAGGATTACACATCAAGGCACAAAGGTCATTTACAACATTCGGAACATCATACATCAGGCTTGGCCTTGTCACATGGTGTGGCATAGGCCTACAACAAGAAAAAAAGTGAGTCACATAGGGCAATACATCTAGCACTTTTGAGTGCATATTGTCAAATTGAGAATATCATAGGGATACATTTCACACACCTGAGGATAGGAATACATTTTAATGGAAACATACATGGTATTTTGGAATGCTACGCAGGCCTAGAAGGCTATAGGATGAACTACCCAAGCCCATCCTAGGCTAAAAGATTTAGGCCATCAGGAGCATACCAAGAAAGAACCATGCTATATTGAGAAAAACCTGTCTCTATCACAGAACGTACACAATCATCTATACACTACACCCACTATACCACTGTCTCAAAATGTACATAATTAATTGTCGCACTGATCTCACTGCACAACTACCATCAAACAAAAACGATTTGGGACACGAGCACAACGAATGAATAACGGAACATGCCAACTGAGTGTCCACCACCTACCATAGTGGGACCTCAAGGCATTGGCCACTCCTAGGCCATCAGTATCTAGCATGGCCAAGGATACCATTTCATGCCATCTACTAGCCCAATATCTCTTGGGTCTAGGATAGATCACCGTCCTCTATTAGTGCTCACTGAGCACAAAGAGGCAAACAAACCATGATGTACCTGTTGATTCGTCACAACCAAGGTACTGATAAATCCACAACCCAATGTTGGGATTATAAGATCAAATAATCAGTTCATGAAGGTCTCAAGAGCACATATCTTCCCCATAGACATAGTGTTCACAAAATCAGCTGAGGTCACTATTGGCTACATCTTTGTACCTATGCTACCTACAAACACTAAGACAAAAGCTCATAAAAAAAGAAGTTAGCAGGAACATGGTCAGCACATTAGCCTCATATACAACCATCAAGCATGATCATATAACAGAGTAATACCACTCTCGAAACATCATAAAGAGCAAGATCCTAGCAATATGCATAGAGATCAATCATACAAAACATTGATGGATTAATTAGATACACTCAAATAAACGATTTTATTGTGAGGTGCACCCAAAGAGAGCTAGCACACTCTCAGAATTCCAAGATTCATATACAACAACCATTCCCAGCCACTAACACTGGTTCCAACTAGGATCAAAATCTCAACACAATCATAAGAGGCATGGGCAATAGAAAATCATTATCTCAACTCAAAAATGAGATGGAAGACCAAAGTTTAACCAACAATAGGTCTTCATAAAAACAATTCTTAATACATGAGCCACATCAAGGAGGATGCATCCACAAGAAAGACTTTCATCAATAGAAGTGTGGTCTCAACAAGAACTAGCAATAGGATGACCCACACCCGTAGTCTTCGAATCAAAGTAACCCAGAGATGTTGCCAATCAAAAGAGTGATGCCACAAACCCAAGGGCAACACAACTAGCTCAAAAAAGGGAGCACAACTTGCGAAGATCAGCAACAAGGACAAGCATGCCTCATGCAAAAAAGGTTCTCAAAACAAGACAACAAACATTTGGCTTTGGGCTGGTGCAAACAGCCTCAAAATGCATCCTCAGCAATCCCCGCAATAAGTCATTATACCATGTAGAACAAAAAGCCTTGCATTACGCACAATTGTCACAACGAAGGTAACCCACATGCAGAAGTTGAAAGCGCAACAAGAAAATATGCATACACACATAGACAAACATATAATCGCAAGAACGAATGTACGAAGTCTACTGGCAACGATCTTAGTCCAACCAGAACAAGGCTCACCAAAAGCACATGCTCAAAGACCCTCCATCCTGAGGCCCTGGGAACCATGTCCCAATTTGTATTTTCCCATACTCATTATATCTAGGATGAGTGGGAGTGCTAGGATATTAGTTCCTACACCATTCAATCAATGCCATCTCAATACATGTCATTTAGGTGAAAATTGAAGCAAATACTCGGTCTGATTCATCCCAGATGAATCATTGGAGACCAGATGATGAGTGGCGAGGTACCCCTACACTCAACCATATAAAACGAGCATAGCACACGCAATCCGGTCGAACTCTGCAGATGGACTAGTTGTGGCACGTAGACAGTTAGCCTTAGGTCGTAGTTCGCTATCTTCCCACCTAGACTAGTGTTAGCTTTGTCACGTATGGTTTAGTCTAGAGTGAGGTGTACGATTTTTTTCTAATCTAATGCTACTCCTGAAGGCAGTGGAAAATAATATTAACTAATCTAAGCTAGGAGGAAAAGGATAAGAAAATCTAATCTAGCCTAAGTGCGATGAGCAACCGATTCCTTGATCAACCGTACACATCTTGGACCTCGTGCACGACTACCATTAGGACTACCAAGCATAGATCCTAGGTATGCTGCTGGGATTACAAAGTGTAGATCCCAGATATGCCACTAGGTTACCAAGCGTAGATCCTAGCTACACCACTGGGCTACCAAGCAATCATACTTAAATACTCGTAATCAAGTCGTACTCGTTCCGCGTTCTGGGAGTTTAAGGATGAGAGAGAGAAAATAGTAAATAACATTAAATAAATAAATAAATAACAAAGTGAATGCTGCAATGATGAAGTAATCTAGATCTTTATTGCCGGTCATGTGCGTGTCCAAGTACGGCACACTCGAATAAAGACACCATACAATTACATTCACCACACTACGGGCAGACACAGGAAAAAATCTAACTCTGGAGGGATCAAACTGCTAGAGCTTCGCTACTCTAAAACTGGGATAAGAAACAAGGGAGAGCCGCCTCTTATTTATAGATATGGCGGTAGACTGCACTATCGCATACGTGATATCGTAGGGAAGACGTGATATCACGTATGTGATATCATGGGGGATGCGATATCGCGGTGGACGCAATATCGCATACGCAATATCGTGGCCTATGCAAATCACGTCTCATCATACCCCCACGACTGAATAAAAACTCGTCCTCAAGTTACAAGGAGAATAAGCTTCATTGATTACACAGTGGATAGGTATGGGATTATTAACTAGAAAAAGAAATGGACTAATGCCGCAGTGTGGGGAGACACAACACAGAAAAAAAATGCTACACTACAAAAAATGGAACTCATGTAGTTCCTAGTGGTGGTGGCTCCTCCATGGGTGCTTTCCCCTTGTCATGTACTCCAAGCTTTGAAGGTTGACGATGCTGAAGAATGGCCTGGAGCTTCTCCTCTTCGGTCCGAGGGTCTTGTGTCATCCATGCTAATGTTCCAATGTTTGATGGAGTTGGCACCTCCCACGAATAGGGTAGTTGCAAAAACATCTGATTAGCTTTGACATACCATGCCACAAACACCCGTCATTCCATTTCATAGGCTCTGGCTTTGTCTTTGTATTCGTGAAGCTTTGTTAGCCATCAAGCCAAGTCGGTTGCAACATCTTTTTGTCCCTTGTAGCTTTCTTTTACCACCGCAAATTCAAAATTTGCGACATCTAGTTTCTCAGCCAGCTTCTTGCACTTTGCAAATTCTACTTCATATTTGATGTGGGTGGAAGCTACCTGCTGCTCGAGCTCTAACCTCGGGCATCCTTCTATTCACATGGCCAGGTTGGCATATCTAAGGTTTGCCAACTCCATGTATTCGATCAAGTCTTGGATTTGCAGGTCCTGGTTCTTAATTTCTGCTTGATGGGCGAAGGCATAAGTGTCCAATATGGCCCTCCAATCAGTGTGCTGGGCACTGATGTTGTTGATTTCAGCCTTGGCCATATGGATCTCCTTCTCCAGGATTTTTTTGTACATCCCCACCTGATCACGGAAATGCTCCTTCAGCTTCTTGTGTCGTTTAGCCTCATTCTTCCATGCGCTTATCTCGATGGCTAATTTTTGGCGAATAGCGTGTACCTCCTCCATTGAGAGGATTCGATTTTCTCTAGCTAAACGACTTACATCTCGGTTGACCCGAATGAACTATTCTCGTAACTGATGAAAGTGTTCATCAAGAACATTCTTTTGTTTCTCCACAGAAGTCAATTGAAGGTTATCTGCAACCAACTGCTTATTCTCTTCTTCTAAGGCCTTGAGTACCTTAAGATGCGCATGAGTTTGCGCTTGTGCTGTGAAGGCATCCTAAGTGGTCGTCTCCTTTTCTTCTACCACCTTCTTATTTTTTACAATTAGCTTTGTTAATTGCTCGGTTTTGAAATTTTCCAGCTGGTCTGTGGGAACAAATTGCAAAGGATCCCGTTGTACTACTTGTAAGGTTACGAGTTGCTCTTGTAGTTTCTGCACTTCAGCTTCAGCATGCTCGGCCTTTACTTTGGATATGACCAGCTTCCCCTTTGTGGAAATGAGGTCTGATTGAATTGTTGTTACATCCTAGGGGATGTCAAATAGAGATGTCAAAACTTGTCCTATTTGAAGCAATCTATCCAATGCATCCTCATGTTTCGTAGGAGTCATTGAGGTTCTGGCAAGAGTTTGAGCATCCCATGCTCCTAAAAGGTCTACCGGTGGCACAATAGGCACGTTAAAGGATTCTTTGATATGGTCAACGACCACTTCAGCAGCTTCTGTGGCATCCTGGTGTTGCATGACCACCATAGTGGCCCCTTCACTGGTCTCTAACTACACTTGAAAAGATGTCGTGTTTCCAGAGATCTATTGTGACCATCTGCTTTCCCCTCCTCCTGTGTGAATTGATAATTCACCCCTTGTGCGATCTAATGAAATAGTAGGCTGGTCAGCATTGTACCACCCGAAATCGTCGATTTCCGGCTGGAAGGAAACAGAGACCGTGGGATCGCGGGACGCGTACAGAAGACTCTACCTTCACCTGAGGGCGAGCTGGAATGAACAAAGGTAGAGTACAAAGTGTGACACCAAATGTAGCTGTGGTCATCTGGGGGTTCCATGGACCTGCTTGGTGTTGGACAAGTACTAAGCTCAAAATTTTGTGGTGTTTCATTGGCCCCTCTTTGTTGACGTTTGGAGGAATTGACCCGATAAGCGTCGACAAAGAAGTACAAAACACCATAAGCAACTTGATAGAGACTTTGTCCGTTGCCACTTGACTAGACGTCATCGCATCGTGTTCAGTAGTACATGGGATTGGGAAAGTGGAATTTTGTAGTTGGTAGGAGGACTAGTAACTACCCAAGGGATTGTGCTTGGTGAAAAGGGGATGCTCTGGTGTGTGTGTCATGTTGATCCTTGTCAATAGCCATTATTTAGCAGACTTGGAATCCAGACATGTAATGTGCATCCTTTGGCGAAACAAGCCTCTTGGATAATGTTTAAGAGAATTTGTTGGCAAGACCAAAACCATGGGAGGATGTGTTACATTCTTTGGAGGAATAGGGCCCTTGTTTAATTTTTAGGGGAATCCTGTTGGTGAAGAGCCAAAGCTATGCAATTGGATGTTTTTTGATTGTGTTTGACATGAGTACTTGGTTTTAAGACAATTGCCTTCCTGCCTGGGGCTTGTGTGGAAGTGCCAAGGGTCCCTTTTTTGTTTTTTTTTTTGGCAAGATTTTTCTTTCAATTTTTTGCTCTCATGTTCATGTGCCATATTGTGTGTTGTAATTTTTTGAGAGTGTCGTAGCGTGTAACAGTAGGCTCAAAGTTTTGGGGTGTACTGTTAACTGTAACTAGGTAGGAAAGGGAATAAGAGTGTTGGGGGAATGGAGAATGTATTGGGAACGGGGAATGTACTTTTGAACAGATTGATTAACCTGGTTGTGTGCGTCAGAAACAATGTGGCACCTTGTCACCGTGATGAAGTGTATCCGTGTACGAGCACCACTGGGTGTCATCCTGCAAACACAACTCCAAGAAGGCAAGAAACCACAAGTGAATGAGTTAGCGAACACTTCAGGCATGAATGTGATTGATGCCAATGGAGGCACCATGTGAAACTTAAGGTAAACAAAATGAGCAGCAATAATGTTGTGAGAGCCGGTGTGATGAATGATGCAGCAGGCATTGATGAAGAAATGTCATTAATTACAGCCGTAGATGAATGTGCCAGAAATGATCTTGCCAGTTTATAGTCTTAGCGAACTGTCGTGGGTTAGTTTTACGTCATAACCCATTGGACGTTGCCAGTTTATCGTTGTAGCAGACGGTACGATGCTAGTTTATAGTCGTGGCGGACTATGAAGAGGCAAGCTAGTTTATAGTCTTAGCGGACTCTGGTGAATGAGTGTGACAGTTTAGTTTCATGTCGGATAGAGCTCTGTGGTGTCGGTTTACCGTCATGACGCCAGGACATTCTGTGGTATCAGTTTTAAGTCATGATGCCAGGACTGTCAGGGTGGATGCATGCATGTGCATCCATATGATCTTGTAAACAAAAGCAACTAGAGAAAACAATGTTAAATAGCCACTGCAGAAAACATGAATTGAAATGCACAAGTGAATAGAAAATAATGTGAAAAGGTGGTAGTTTAAGGCCTTTTCGGGCCACGTGTTCTAGTTTAAGGCCTTTTCGGGCCACATGCAAGCACATAAGCTAGTACAATGCAAACTAAGGTGACATATGCACAACAAACAAAGGTGAAGAGTGGGCAGGGATTAGACGTGTCTTTGGCTGCAGGGGAGTCTTGATTATGCGGTTGTTTCTTAGTCAGACATGGTCTAAGAGGCGTGCTAGTTTGCTCTGGGAGGCTTTCAGTTTTTACTCCTCGTTC
>MNCI01006793.1:6127-57901 GCA_015680685.1 Gnetum montanum | reverse complement strand
GGGAAAAAATCTAACTCTAGAGGGGTCAAATTGCCAGAGCTTTGCTACTCTAAAACTGGGATAAGAAACAAGGGAGAGCTGCCTCTTATTTATAGATATGGTGGCAGACTGTGATATCGTTTACGCGATATCGTAGGGAAGACGCGATATTGCGTACGCAATATCGCGAGGGATGCGATATCACAGCCTATGCGAATCGTGTCTCATCACCAGAGATAAGAGCTGCTTGAGCAACAAAATTCTTCAATTGCAAATAGAACTCTCCTCCATCATATCGAGTACAACCACAACTCATCCAACCACAAGTAAATAAGTGGAGGACAATACCATAACGCAATCGTATGCATCCTCAAGGAGAACAAAATACATCAATTACTCACAATGTAACATCAGTCCCCTCATGAAGAGCGTAAAAATATTACCATAGGGCAACTCTTCAAAGAGTACATAAGGATATGATCCTAGATCACCTAGCTATTAATCCGAAGGGACCATTAATAGAACAACCTCAATGAAGTAACACAACCAAAGAGCACATGCATATCGCAACACAATTTCAAAAACGCTCTGATACCATCTGTAACAAAGTTGCCCCAACATTGTCTAGCACCCCAAGGAATTCACTAAGATCCAATGGATCTGGGGTAGAAGACCTGGGGAATACGCCTCAAGCAAGCAAACAACCCAAGAATGAGTGTAAGCAGCAACACAACTTCTTAACATATATGTGTGGGAACGCACCTCACGAAGGATAACCAACTCCAAACGAGGACCATGCAAACAAGCACATAAGCAACCGTGTAGACAACATCAGTGGAAGGGGGAACAATGCACCTACAAGGGAAGGTGCCTCACCCCTAGATCCCTCACGATTTGGTACAAGGTGTGGCTTGGCACCGCACTAGAACTATCCAATCCTGTTTGCCTACGTATCTACGACCACCATAGAATCAGGGCCATCTAGTTCTTCAAGTGAAGATAGTATGAATAGAACTTAGAGAGAGTTGCATCAGAAGGTATCCTGATGCTGACTTGGTACCACCAAACCGGGATGGGTTTTTTAACACTTAAGTCACCCAAGGACGCTTTAAAGTGTTCCATGGCCTCTGAACTATGGGGAGAGCCCAAAAGAACCACCACCCTGGGACATCTCTCACATCAATAGCACCTTTTTAAAAGGTGTACCATTCTTTAAAATATTGGCATGAAGTTCAATTGTATGTTTCAACCTAATTTACCTGAACACTTAATACTGTTTTTTATTTAAAGCTTCTTTAAGTAAATTTTAATTATTCTTTTAAACGGTGTCTTTTAAGGCGTTTGGTTTTCCGGGCAATCGATGAAATAGCCACTAAGCATTCACTCCACAAGTTCCGTTAAGCACAAAGCAGAGTCGGTGCAAGTTTCGATTCAATTTCATCTGAGCAATTAGACATTATGGACCACTTAACAAGAATCTACCAAAATCGGTTGTCACTTCATCAACATCATTTATATGAGAGTTGCCACTTCATCAACTTCATTTATATCAAAGTTGCGCCAGCAGTGCGCACACATGGTTGAAAAATTACAGCTTCCGTGATGTCATTATCATTCCTTGCTGGCATTTAAGTGATTCATTTAACTGGATATCTCTTGAGGTGGCTTCCTTTGGTTATAAATGATTTAATATTACAGCATGAAACTGAATATATTTAAGATATTTCTTATTTTCGTTAAGTTTTTTAAATTTACGCGTTAACAGGCATTAACGACGAGGACTAATCTCAGTTACTTGCATCACCATTACCGACTAGGACTAATCCTTGGCAAGATTTTTCCAGTGTGCCCCGAGATCATCCTGTACCGGTGGGCTTTCTCTTGTTTAATGCTCCACACAACTATAAATTATTGAAACTGAAAACTGAAATTTTATTAGATTCTCTGAACGCACCATCATTAAAAATATCCATGAATTTTGAAAACATCATTTAGACCATTAACATGGTAACAAAACTAAGGGTTTTAAAACCACGAATTATTGACCATCAACCCACGCCAACTCAAGGATAATTGCCCCCACTTTAATCACAATAATTGTACATAATCAATTACAATCCTCAAAACAAATAATAATAATTGCAATAACAACATTTGCCAATCCATGAACCTAGATTTTTTTTCCCCAAATTGCATTCCATAGCAGTTATTCAAGGAAATTTCTTCCAAATATCCCTGAAATAGCAGTTAAAGAAGCCGAGGAATATCATTTTGAGCAATGGCCTGTGCAAACTGCAGATAAGCTCTCTGTGTTGGATGAACTGTTTCCCAGTACAAGAACACATCTGCATTAGGACAGCTGAACAAGGCATCTCTGCAGGATGTGCCAGTCTCAAAAAGCCCAATACCACAGCAGCCTCTTGTCACCTTCAGGAACCCTAAAAAAGTCATGCACTCCCAACAAGAGCATTCAATTCAATTCAATTCAATGTGTCATATCTCAATCTAATAATTTCAGAAAATTCCAAAAACCGTACCATAGGTTAAGGGATCCTGCACAAAGCCAGCAAAAATTGAGTAGGTGTCAGAAAACCTAACGACTGCTCCTGCAAGTGTGCTTTGCAACTTGGAAATTGATGATGATAACTGCTGGTTAAATTTTTGGGTTGCAGCATTGAAAGTTTCATTGCATGGCCGCCATGGCCGGCCTCTCAGAATCAGAGGAGTTCTCTCTGCTGGGGCACACCGAATTGGGGATAAGCCTGGTACAAGGATCTTTCTGGCCCCAGAATTGTAGAGTTTCTGCAACAAAACTTGCGGAATTTAGCAAGATCTATCATACATTCTGTGTTGAAGCAAAACACAAGCATACAAAATAGGAACACTGAACAGTACTGTATCTGCAATGAGAAGATTTATCAAGGATTGTAAATTAAAGAGAAAACAGAGGCAGTGGAAAAGAATAGTACTGTTATGACTTGCTTGCTGTTGCTAACAAGAAAATCAATGTAGGCATCAATGGTGAGGAAGTCCGATGCTCTTTTTCCTATTCCAGATGGAGCCGTCATTGTAGAAGCTCACTGATATATCAGCACTGCCAGAGCCTAGCAAGTATATTGATTGTGATACTATTCTCTCTGCTTCTGTAGCACCCACAAGTGCTTGCAACTTTTTTTGTACTGATTGAGGTAGTCAATCTGCTGTGACAATGCCAAGGCTTTCTGCAGCAAAAGGAATAACAAAAATCCCTTTAAGAATAGCAGGTAAAAAATTTGTACAACACATTTAACACCCAAACAAAAATTGTGTAAATTGTAAGTAGTATGTATCCAGGGTGCATAGTTACAGCAGTAATAGAAGTGAATTCATCATATCCTACCAGAAGAAGCAAAAGTAACTCCAGTTTTAAGATCTTCTTGCTTCAGTTTTGGATCTAGATAAGCTGGAATAAGCTGCTTTATTCCCAGCCTTGAGGCTGTCAGCAATCAAAACTTCCATAAAAATCTTAAAAAGCTTTGTGGGTCTAAATTTCATTGCACTTAGCATTATATCATTCCACCGAAATACTAACACACTTGAAGCTGTGCTCAATTCCAAAGGAGTTGGGAAATCTGCTTAAACTCACTTTCTTGAACATAACCTGGCTCAGTGGAAATATCCCGCAGGAATTGGGAAATCTTACCAATGTGAGGGAGCTGTATTTTAGCCTGGGTAAGCCGAATGGAACTATTCCATGCCAGCTTGGAAATCTGAGCAGCTTGCAATATGTTGATCTGTCATTGGGCAAACAAAAAGGCCCAATGCCTTCATAGCTGGGAAAACTCTCAAAACTAGAAATTCTAATCTGGTCGGAAAAGTACTTCACAGGTTCAATCCCAAAGGAGTTGGGAAATCCTAGCAAACTTATTTACTTTGCTCTGTATCCGGAAAGGCTGTCCGCAAGTTGTCCATCTGGTCTGTGCCACTTGAAACACCTTCAAGATTTATCCATATCTACTGGGGTTCCATTTGCAGTACCAGACTGCATTGGTCTAGTATCTCAATTAAGTTCCTTGACAGTATTCAGCAGCAGCGAGATCCCAAAGGTCATTGGGAATCCCATTCACTATGCAAGCCTTACCCGGAGGATTGTGCTCCTTAGCAAACTTGCAAATATTAGTTGTGAAGGCTTCAGCATTGGGCGGCTCTAGTCAGAATGCATTGGTAACATGACACAGCTAATTCGAATAAGCTTAAGCGGAAACCACTTGAGCGGCGAAATTCCCGGCGGTATGGGAAAGCTGGTAAATTTGATCTTCCTAGATATTTCTCATAATACCTGCAGCACTAGGAAACTGCAAGAAGTTATCATTTTTATCCATGCAGAGTAACAATTTCCGTGGTATCCTTTCTTCTGTAATATTTCCATCTTCCATGCTGGTTCTATCGACCAATAGGAATCATTTCTCTGGACCTTTGTTAAACTCTTTGATAAATTGCAAAAATCTCCTAGTATTAGATTGGAGAGGGAATATGCTAACTGGTTTTCTGCCAGGAGTATGCATAATCTCACTGTGCTAGATCTAGCCCATAACATGTTTGAAGGGACCATTCCAGAATGGGTGGTCAATTTAACAAAGCTGCGGGTATTGGACCTCTCCAACAATCATTTCCATGGCCTTGTCCCTTCCCACGTCAGTATGCTAAAGCAATTTCAAGGAAGAAGAACACGAGCCTTATTTTTTGTTCGGGAATTCTCACTGTCTGGTCATTTAGAATCGACGTTGCCATAGTGATGTTGATTGAGAAAGGGCTTGAACTTAAAGATGTGCATGATGTTGATTGAGAAAGGGCTTGAACTTAAAGATGTGCATGTAATAGTAGGTAACAATGTGATAGACCTATCTACCAACAATCTCACGGGTGAGATTCCAGGAAGCATAGGAGCCCTCACTACCTTGAGATTGCTGATTTTATCCAATAATAAGCTGATTGGGAACATACCTTTATCAATGGGGAAGTTACAGCTTCTGGAAGAGCTGGATTTAAGATACAACAATTTATCTGAAAATTTCCAGATCAGTTGCAGTCATTGGACTTTTTAAGTGTTTTGAATGTTTCACATAATGGATTATGTGGTAGGATTCCCAAAAGCACACAATTTTCAACATTTGTTGAAAGTTCATTTCAGTGAATAAATGTTTGTGTGGATTTCCTATCAACAGTCCATTCAAAGACAAAAATGAAACAGTGTCAATAGAACACAAAACAAAGACAAAGTCTAATCATGATAGGTGGGATTGGATTAATGAAGACAAAATCTAATCATGATTGGTGGGATTGGGTTAATGAACATGTATCACTGATGGCATTTGGATTAGGATTTGAGCTATTATACAACGGCACAATTGCTCTGTATTTTCATTGGGATTCCTTTCCTCGGTTCTTTAGAACCTACGTTATTTAAATACAATCGCTAAGGCTGTAAGATTGTTTTTTTTTTTAGCTTTCTGCAAGTGAGCCTTCATAACTATCTTATTGTATTAATTTCAGTGTGTTCGTGTTGATCAATAAGCTTTCATTCATACATAAACCTCCTTGGTCTGGGATTTGGCAAGATGAGCATTAAGGCTCTAAGTAATGATACTTTTATATCTCTATGGTTTTTATTGTACGACAATATTAATCTATGCTTTATGCATGGTTTAAATATTTAGCATATGCTTTTGTTATATTCTCAAGTCTGCATGTAATAATGTATTTCATTAATTACTGTCAAGAGCATACAATTAATATATGCTTTTTTATGAATAAAAATGTTTAGAGGCCTTGAGACTGTTAATATAGCTATATACAGGGAGCCATTTTTTTAGGCCATCTCTTTTTATTAAGACAAGGCTAGAATAATGATGGTAGAGCAATCCCTTTTAGATTTGTAATTTTACCTAAATTGCTTCATTATGTAACTTGTAAAATATTATCAATGCAAATAGCATTCAAATTTTGTAAAGATTTGCTAGTTATTGTTACATTGATACAATATTCATGCTTTCTTTGTGTTCATTTGCTGGCCCCTGCTATGGTTCCAAAGATTTTTGGGGTCCTAAGAACAATCATACCATGTGACAAATTTAATCTGAAATCACTCAATTAAGATAACTTTACTCATATGTGAAATTGTGTACTTTGTCATGCATTCTATGTTGGGAAAAAGTTAAAACATAAAGAACAAATAGTTCTGTATCAGCAATGAGAAAAGTAGAATTAAATAAGATTTGTATTTGTCAGAGATTTGTATTTGTAATGGAAACAAAGTCAAAAGAAGGAAAAAGTACTGTTACGATTTTTCTGCCAGCATTTGCAAGCACTACCTTAGCTCAGCAAATAGATTAACTGGGGTACCATCTTTTGTTATGTAATATTCACTATTGTTTACAACTTGGTTTTGTACTTGAAGTAGTTAACTTGGTGTGTTGGTCCCCAACACTTTCTGCTTTAGCTTAACAAAAACTCATTCTCTAGGTATAGATTTGAAATAATAAAACCTTTGTTTTTTTGAGTTAATAAGTATTAAATACATTTAAGAATGTATAGTGATTTTTATGACAGATAAGAAAAACATTTCATCCAATCAAGTGTTTTACCTAAACTTGGCTGAAGGTAATAATTCTTGATACATGTGTAGGGCAATCTAGTTTTGCAAAATACCTTTGGTCATGGACATTGCCGTGGGTGGTTTGTTTGAAATGCTTACAAAATCTTGCAACTTGCAACTTTTCATCTCTTGGTTGTCGTCTAACGTTTCAATAGCACATGTGAATCAAACAAATTAACATCTTTTCATGGTTTCATTTAGATTTATCATTTCAAGTTACAATAGGATATAGCTCTGAGTTAATATTATCAATAATGCAAAAAAGATCAACAAATCATTGTTCAAGTCATCATGCTCATCTTCCTAGGAGGGTCAATAGATGAGCAAAAGCCTAATCTTTTTTTTAGCAACAACACCCAAGCTCAAATTCAAGTCTTTGACTTGAGAAATGAGCACCTTACCATCATTCCAAGTCATTATCCCCAAGCTCAAACTCAAGTCTTTGACTTGAGAAATGAACACCTTACCTTCATTCTAAATCATTATCCCTATTATCAAGAAAGCATCATCATCATCCTTGCCTTGTCCCAACAGAATGAAGTTGACTACATGAGTTCTTTTCCACCATTCATCTCTATGAATAGCTAAATTTTTGTTTATTTGTATTGTAGGTCATCTCTGAAGATGCCCTAGCAAACCCTTGCCCATTTTTAAAAAGGGAAAGTTTCCACAATTTTTTAATTTCTTTGCAAATAAGAAATCATAATATTAAATTTTAATTAACTTAGCAATTATATAACTCTACAAATTTCTTTGTTGTCTTCTGGTTATTTGCATTTCAATCTCTCTTAGTTATTTGCATTTTAATGATACCTTTGCAGTTTGTGTATTTCTTTGAAATTTTAATATTATTTGTGTTTTGCAGTGCTGTATCTTCTTATCATTTACAGTTACCATAACATTTTTGTTTATACCATTAACCAATGAAACAGGCCCAAATGGTCTACCCCTTCACAAGGATTTATGGAAATGCTCCCAATATGAGTAAGGTTATATATCTTGAAAATTACTTATAATTGAATTGTTAAAGTTGATCTGTTATCATTAATAATTTAACAATGAGGTGTTAGATTAGTGGTATAAGCCTTACCTTGGTAACCTCAAGTGATAGGTACAATACAATAATTCTAAAAGTAGTCAAATACATCCAAAGAGTCCTAGTAGCCTTAAAGTAAAAATTTCATACTATCACCAGTTTTTTATCCACAGTTCTCTTTTCTTATTTTCTGTTGTATTTCAGCTGCAGTTACATTGCTGCATTGGTTACCAAGTTATTCATTTGTTAATTCATACAGCTTTCAATCATTAAATTACAAGATTTTGCTATGATCCTACCTAACACTCAACAGGCATACAAAAAGTATGGTTATTCCTCTACTAATTGGCATTGCAGCTAAATACAGCATATGAGATACTGATGTCAAGACCAAGGAAGGAAGCACACATGAGAGCCAATGGAAGGAACCTTTAAATAACCATTCTGATCATGCATTTATGGATAATGCAGACTGGCAAATTGAGCTAATTTAGCAGAGAGGTCAAGCCTTTTATGCTAAATATGAACTCAAATTTAAATAAGGAAAACATTGTTAATCAAAGCATATAAAGTTCATATTTTGATGTGCAAAACTGATCATATTTTGATGCGCAGAAAGGATCGGGATTAATTTAATAAATATATGGATAGGAAGGCTCGTAGGCCCCCCCCTAAGGGTTTTCTTCAAACCAACATCAAAATATGCTAAAATAATAGAAACGATATTTGAAGTAAAGGAAATAAAAAGGAACACAAATAATGTAGCTTCCATAGCTCTTGAAGTTCTGCCCTCCAACAGGATAGAGAAGCTTGCATTGTACCACTATATCTCAAGGCAATTGTAAGTTGGGAAAGTACAAAAATATATTACTACTTTGATAGCTCTCTTGAAAATAAATGATAGTGCACAGGAAGATTCAAAAACCAGATATAATACAACCTCCCAAAACTAGTTTAATAGATTCCATAAGGACAACCTGTTTCACATAAATAAAAGTAACCAAATATAATAGCAACAACTTTGATAAGTGTAATATTAAAAATTATAGAACAATTCAACAAGTTAGGCAGCCAGTTAAAAAGGCTCATAAAACTGAGCATACGTTGAAATTCCAAAATCAAATAAAATAAAACCCCTCATTGCTTAATTTCAAAAGGTTGAGTATCATACTTAAACAATTAAAGAATATATATTCAACGTGTTGTAGAAGAAGGCTTTCCAAAGTTAACATTCAATCTTATCATGAAAAAAAGAAAAAAACAGAATGCAAGTTATGCATGGTACAATGTTCATATGTTATCACATCAAATATAATATTTAATAAAGATTTTACAAGTTGAATGTTGGACATGTGGGTGGTGTAGTTGATAATCACGGCCGGTTCAAGTTGAAGCTCAAACACAGTTATGGAAATATACATCCTTTTCAAATTCTGTGTCAATTTAAACATTTGCAGTTCAAATAAAGGCTCAGTCATAGAGATAGAGATAAAGATGGGTTTCCTCTCATTCAGATGAACATATAAGATGAGATTAAACAACATTAGCAGCTAATGCAAGCTTGGATGGCTGGGGTTGACCATGAATCCTGATTTATACTAAATTGCTTTTGTGCATGTTCACAATGCTCTAGCTGACCTCAATTTCTAATAAAAGCAGAAATCAATTTCACCTTACAAAAGTTCAGAACCCATATAATTGTGAGACTCAATATCTTGAAATTCAAAACTTTTCTGTCTAAGCATACATTCTCAGGGAAAGATATTTAATGTCTAGTAAACAGAGTCAAAAAGAAAAAAGGAGATGAAAGTCTCAGCCAAGCATGAGGGTTAATATAATAACATTTCAAATTCTATAACTGACATATATGGCTAGAAACATGAATTCAGTCTCTCTCTATTCTAACTTACCTGCACTGACATATGTTACATTACAGCTGATTAAATTTGGTTGTCTTACTTGAAGGCCAAAACAATACAGCTTCTTGGCAAAAACACATGAATAAGTACTCATTGATAATGCAGTTTTGGTAAAGTCAGTGATTTCTTTTGGATCTTAAACAAATAGACCTCATGAAACACAAGATTAAAATACCTAATCGTAAAGATTCAATTGACACCAAACTCAAAAACTCAATAATTTTTAAAGCTACATTAACATAAGGGCATGTTTGGTTACCCAATTCTTTGGGTGCTGTTTGTACAGCATCGACTCATCATATTTGGAAAATTGTTTAATTTCGGTTCATTCTTTACCTAGATGATTCATTTGATTCATGTTAGCTTATGGAGCCATGAACCCAACATCTTTTCATATTCAACATTCAAGAATTCACACAACCAAAGAGGCCCTAGGTGTACAATGCAAACGGAACTCAATAATTCAATTTAATAAATACAGTCAGCAGACCTCAAGAAAATTCTAGTCTCATCTAGAATCAAGCAAATGCACAGTGCTAAAAACATTTTAACAGTTTTACTAGAATTGAGGAAGCAAAACAGCTAATTTAAACATCTATATATCATCCTACTTCAAATAAAAACATAAAATATGTTGCTTTAAAGATCACACCTTATGCCCTGTGCTGTAGAACATATTCATCAAACCTGGCAGCATCCGCCTTGATCTGAATAATGCACTTCTTGGCTACAGGATTCAAATGCATTGGAATCCACTCCTTCATCTAATCAAACCACTGCCGCAGCGTCATAATCTCTCCCGAAACCCTAACATCATTTTCTTCTTTCTCAGAAACGTCACTGGTTCTCACAAGGTCTTCCTCAACTCCCGACTTGTCGCATTACTTTCTCTTATTTCCGGTTCTTAAAACCATGTCATCAGGAGGAAGGCGCGCTATTTTGACACAAAGTACAGTTTCTTCCCCATTTTTGATAACATCGCCGTCATGCAGAGGCCGGAACTCGAGCGGAGGAAGCACGGAGTCGTTGAGAATTGTGCCGTTTGACGTATTCAGGTCTTCAATTTCCCACTGCCAGGGAGAATTAAGCTGTATCAGAAAATTCTTTCTAATGTAGCTGATACGAAAAAAAGTAACAGACAAACAACCACCAGTTATTCCCTCTTCTTTCGTTAATGTCAAGGAAAATAACAAAACGAATGCAATGACATCCGCTGAGTTAACTTTTCACCAGCGCGAGGACCTTTCAAAATTTGCAGAGAAAGAGCCCCTGCTTCTTCTGGTTGTTGTTGCTCCATTGCAGGAATCGTTTTTTCGCTCCCGCCGGCGCAGGTTTCGAAAATCTTCTAAGCTAATGATCCAGGTCACGCTGTGTCATTTTTCATTTAAATTTCAAATTGAAATCAAGAAGAATTGCAGGGCGTGAATGTAAGGGCACTAAAGCCCTACCATTATCGCATGAAGTAAAGGTCATCACCGGTAGGCTTAGTAATGCTTATCACGTTAACCGGGTCTTACAAGAAACGGCAGATTTTTACCTTCTAACTTAGTGAGCAACCTCCTCGGATTTTTAACTTAGAAACTCATTAAAAACAATTAAACTTTGTTTTGTTAATAGTAGTATTGTAACCTTGGCATAGTCATAGCATGAAGAAAGTGCATTGGGAAGGTGGAGATGGGCTGGAAGGAGTATAAGAAGGTAATTTTATTTTTTTAAAATAATATTTACCTTTAAGATACAATTTAAAACTTTATAATTAATACCGACTAAACTATCACAGTACTATGATATATTGTTGGTTGATAAAATTAATATATTTATTATAGTACTTTGTGAATGTTACATAGTTGTTCTATATCTAAGTGCAAGTTGCAACTTGTGAAATCATAGAAAACTCTTGAATATCATTCCTAAAATCAATGCTAGTAAACATGAAGATACCATAGAAAAGGATTTAATAAAACCTCTCAAAAACAAATAGGAGATAATAGAAAGAGACTAAATGATAGTAAGCTTAGTTGCACAATGCAACTATTTTCAAAGAAATTCTAATTGCATAATGGGAGTATAGGGTTAGCAAAATGGCATTGTTGGATGAAATCCATAATAAAGAAATTCTTCAAAGAATATCAGCCCTCAAAGAGAAGATTGAGGGAAAAAATGAGACTAGTGTTGCTTCAAAGGATAATGAACAAATTTTGCTGAAATTAGCAAAACTTGAAGCTAAAGTGGAGGAAAATAAAAATGAATCTAATCATGAAGGAACATAAATAAAGACAGAATTTGTAATCACATAAGTTTTGAAAGAGCAAGATGAAAAAAAGGGCAAAAGAAAAAATTTTGTTTTGTAGGCATTATAAAGATAGAGGGTGAAACAAATGAAACTTTATTTAAGAAAGTTGGAAAACTTATAGATGATATGCATATAACTTCTCAAAAAAATCATAAAGTTTTTAGGGTTACAAGTGAATGACGTGAAAAGACCTGACATATAATTGTTAAGTTCTAAGATATAGAAGATAGAGTGCATGTCTAAAGACCTAACATATAATTGTTAAGTTTTAAGATATAGAAGATAGAGTACATGTTTAGAGACATCGAAGCCACATAAAGCAGATTGAAATTAGGAAAAACATTTAGATAAATAAGGATCTTACTCAAAAGGAATTTGCACAAAGGGCTAAACCATGGAAAAAGGTTAAGATAGCTTATGAACAAGGTTTGGTAGTATTCTTAAATACTAGCACTATGGTAGTCATTACAAATAAGAAGTATTTCAAAAATTATTCAAAAAATGTATAGGCCCTTTAAGGTCTAGATTTCTTAGCATTGATGGTAGAATTGCAAATAAAGTTGCTTCTTTAACTAGTATTAGCTTCTTTGATAGCTTTGATATTTTTGGTTTTCTTGAAACTTGGGAATAGAGTTTATAATTCTTGGATTTATTAAATTTGTTGTGAAGAATACAAGAGTAGGATGAAGAGGCAGGCCTTCTAAGGGCATTGCAATGTAACTATTGAAAATTGTGTACTTTTAGAAAGCATTGATGATCATAAACAATATGCTTGGCTAAAAATCCTATGTCAACATGGTTGTGATTTCATTGCCATATGTTATTTTGCTCCTAGAGATGTTATATTATATGATTCTATAGAGTTGTCCTATGATTATCCTTTTCAGTTTTTAGGCAAAGATATTGTAGAATTTGTAGCAAAAGGCTTAGTATTTATTTGTGGAGATTTTAATGCAATGATCGGTTGAGAGCAATCAAAAATTATTTGTGGAAAATTTTATGCATGACACATCATCATGTTGAACATATACATGCAACGAAGTCCACCATTCCTTTCTCTAAGAATATTTTTTTCACCTCATATTCACTATCACTTAGCCATGTAATTTTAAGTCATTAGTCTTAGTTTCCTTGAAATTGCTTTACCATTCATACCTCATACAGTGATAAGGTTGAGCCAAATTTTAGACTAACATCACCTCTACAACACAACCTTTCTAATAAAAATCTCAACTTGCATAAACAAAAATGTTCCACACATGATGAACGGTGGGTACCCCTATGTCACACCATATGAATCACAAATGTTCATGCACGATCTGGTCAAATTCTGTGGATGGGACTAGTTGTGGTATCTAGATTGTTAAGCATTGATCGTAGGGTGTTGGCTTCCCACTTGGACTAGTGGTAGCTTTGTCACATATGGCTTAGTCCAAAGTCAAGCATAGGATAATTGATGTTGTTAGGCCCTGATTACTCCTAGCAATAAACATAATTGAGAATGAAATTCAAATATAAGTAATGATGGTAATGTAAATCTAAACTAGCTTAGAGCAATTATCATTTGGTCTTGGCTTACTGTTGATGAGTTTCGAGGTACCCCTACACTCAACCATACGAATATGAGCGTTACACGTGCGATCCGATCGAACTCCGCAGACGGACTAGTTGTGACATCTAGACAATTAGCCTTAGGTCGCAATTTGATGTCTTCCCACCTGGACTAGTATTAGCTTTGTCATGTATGGTTTAGTCCAGAGTGAGGTGTATGATGTGTTTCTAACCTAATGCTACTCTTGAAGGCAATGGAAAATAATATTCACTAAGCTAAGAAAGGAAGGGTGAGAGAGAATCTAAACTAGCCTAAGTGCGATGAGCATCCGTTCCTTGATTATCCATACACATCTTGGACTTCGTGCACAACTACCACTAGGATTACCAAGCGCAAATCCTAGGTACGCTACTGGGTTACCAAGTAGTCACACTTAAATGCCCGTAATCAAGTCGTACTCATTCCACGTTTAACAGGACTTTAAGGTGAGAAGAGATTAACTAAGAAAGCAATAAATAATAATTAAATAATTAATTAATTAAAATAAGTGAATGTTGCAATGATGAAGTAATCTTGATCTTTATTGCTGGTCATGTGCATGTCCAAGTACGTCACACTCGAATAAATGATGTCGTACAATTACAATCACCACACTGCGAGCATACACTAGGAGGAAAAGGGTTGAGAAGAAAAATAGAAACTAAAATCAAAACTTAACTCTAAAAACTCCTAAAAAACTGCCTATCGGATCTGTCTACCTCTTATTTATAGATGAGGAGACAGGCTGCGATATCGCGTACGCGATATCGTGGTTGACTAAATGACGCCTCATCATACCCCCATGACTGAATGAAAACTTGTCCTTGAGTTACAGTGATTACACAGTGGATAGGTATGGGATTATTGGATGGTGAAAATGGGTTTATGCCGTAGTGTGGAATGAAAACAAAATTGAGACACAACACAAAGAAAATTCTATAGCTACAAAATTGGTGGAACTCATGTAGTTCCTAGTGGCGGCTCCATAGGCGCTTTCCCCTTGTCTTTTGCTTCAAGTTTTGAGACTTGATGGCGTTGGAGTATGGCCTGGAGTTTCTCCTCTTCAGTCTAGGGATCCTATGCCGTCCATGCTAATGTTCCGATGTTTGATGGAGTTGGCACCTCCCATGAGCAGGGTGGCTGCAGAAACATTTGATTTGCCTTGACATACCAGGCCGCAAATACCCGTCGTTCCTCCTCGTAGGCTCTGGCTTTGTCTCTGTATTCTTGGAAATCCACAAGCCATTGAGCCAAATCTATTGTGACACCTTTTTGGCCTTGGTAGCTTGCCTTCACCACCTCAAGTTCAGAATTTGAAATCTCCAATTTTTGCAATACCTTATTGCGCTCTGCAAATTCTGTTTCATATTTGATGTAGGTGGTAGCTACTTGTTACTTGAGCTTTGTTCTCGGGTGCCTTAATGTTAACATGGCAAGGTTGACATATCATAAGTTTTCCAACTCCATGTATTCTATAAGATCTTGGATCTGCAGGTCTCGGTTCTTAACTTTTGCTTGGTGGGCAAAGGCATATGTGTCCAATATGGCCTGCCAGTCAATGTGTTGAGAACTGATAGCATTGATGTGGGCCTTGGCCATATGGATCTCCTTCTCAAGGATCTGTTTGTACATCCCCACCTGGTCCAAGAAGTGCTCCTTTAGCTTTTCATGCTGTTTAGCCTCATTTTTCCATGTGCTTATCTCGATAGCTATCTTTTTACGGATAGCGCGTACCTCCTTCATTGAGAGGGTTCGATTCTCCTTGGCTAAATGGCTCATGTCTTGGTTAACCTGAATGAATTGTTCTTGCAACTGATGAAAGTGTTCCTTGAGAACATTCTTTTGCTTCTCCATAGAGGTCAACTGAAGGTTGTTAGCAACAAGCTGCTTGTTCTCTTCTTGTAAGGCCTTGAGTACCTTGATATGCACATGAGTTTACGACTGTGCTGCAGAGGCATCCCAAACAGCCTTCTCTTTTTCTTCTACCACCTTTTTATTCTCTGTTAGCAGCTTGGTTAGTTGCTTAGTTTTGAAATTATCTAGTTGGTCTACGAGAACAAATTGCAAAGGGTCCCGTTGTGCTGCCTGTAGGGCCACGAGCTTTCCTTGCAATTTTTGTACTTCTGCTTCAGCATGCTCGACCCTCACCTCTGTCAAGACCAGCTTCCCCTTAGTGGAAATGAGGTCTGATTAAATTGCTGTAACATCTTGAGGGATGTCAAACAAGGACGTCATTACTTGTCTTATTTGTAGCAATTGATCAAGCACATCCTCATGTTCTGTAGGAGTCATTGAGGTTCTAGCCAAAGTTTGAGCATCTCGTGCTCCCATGAGATCTGTCGATGGTACAACAAGTACATTGAATGATTCTTTGATGTGGTTTGTGACCACTTCTGTGGCTCCCGTTGCATCCTGGTGTTGCATGACCACCACTGTGGCCCCTTCACCAGTTTCTAATTGCACCTGGAAAGATGCAGTGTTTCTCGAGATTTGTTATGACCAAGTACTTTCCCCTCCTCCTGTGTGGATGGACACCTCACCCCTTGCATGATCCAAATAAATTATGGGCTGTATGACATCATTGATGACGCAAAAGATATTTTCATCATCACAACTTCCCCAATTGACCATCTCACTGATGGCCTTGAGATGGCCCATCGATGGTCTGTAGTCTTGCGGCGGCGATGGTTAGGCTTGGCCCGTGCTAGGCCCTGCTTCCTGTTGTTGGTTGGGTCCTATACTTGGAGGTTTGCTGGGTCCTGCAAATTGAGTTGCAGTTGGTCCAGCCATTTGTTCTTCTTCTTGTTTTGGTCCCAGTGTCTCACCAGTGATTTTCCTTGCAGCTGGTGGCTTTAGCAATTCAGCATATGAAGCATTCTGGGCTTTTTGAAGGACATCATTAGTGTATCCTCTGATCCCAGCATGTTGGCACAGCTTCATGATAAGACAAGGGAAGGGCAACGCCATCTTCCCTATCTTCCATTCCTCGAACCACCTCAGGATCTCCATCAAATATAGATGAGGTAGGTTAGCATTAACCTTTTCCATCAGCACTACACATCCTCTTACCACATACATTGAGATTCTTTTGAGGCCCTTCGTGGGGAAGAGGTGATACGTTCCAATTTTAAAATAGATCATTTCTTTCGTCATCAACTCTCCAAATGTCCTATCCCAACCATATGCCCTTTCCAACCAAACTTCTCACACATCGAAGTCGAAATAGGTAGACAACTGAGCAACCTTGGGCCCTGTATTCAGAAGGTTTAATACTTCCAAAATGGCCTACACATAGAAATCGACTTTCACACCACAAATATTAACAGTGGTGCCTTATTCTTTGTTATGCCAGAATTGGTACGTCTCCCCCAGGTACCAGGCACTTTTTTAGAGAGGATAGGCCATAAGGGAGACACTTTGAGGTGATCCCTAATAGCCTCAGGAGCGAACTTTGCAAAAGATTGAAATTTTAATTCCACAATCACTGCGGCGAATGTGAGTCTCTTGTGGATAGCTTGAACACAATCCTGGGACAACATGAGATGTTGTCTCTGTTCAGGCGCTGCAGCAGCTCCTCCTTCTGCCTACCCAGACTGTATAGCAGCAGGGTCTACTTGATGAATGCTAAATGATTATGCTTCCTACTCTACATGTTGTCTTGCAGGATCTTGTCTTCCTCCTCTCCTAGGTCGTTTGCTTCCACCTTGAGCAGGACCTTCCTGTTGTCCACGTTTCAGGGCCATTTGTAATCACACAGGGCTAAGCGTTAGTAAGGTTGTTTTCGAAGTTAAGTTATACCTTACTGCTTGCCTTAATTTAATTTAATTTATTTTATCTCTGTGTGATGTTTCCCAAATGATTGTAATAGTCACTCCTGTTACTTAGGTGGTTTTCCAATTTTAGTTTCTTGGTGTACCTAGGGATGAAATTATTTTTGGCACAATTTATTCTTAATGTTATAGCTAATTACCCTTGATAATGTCCTTTGGGAAATGATAGATTTTGAAAAAGTTATGTGCTATTCGACGTGTGCCCCTCCCCCACAACTAAGCTGAACACTTCGAGTTCAAGTAGGTTTAAATGGAATGAAAATCGGAGTACCAGTGAGCGAGATATAGGTGTAAAAGCAAGGGTCACACAATCGCAAGTCATAGAGAAAAAATTCAAAAAGTTTTCCCACATGAATTATGAAAAAATGCTAAGTGTTGCAGGGCGCTTTGCTATTTATAGGCAGACGAGATGCGATATCGCGTATGATACATCGCGTACGCGATATTGTTGCCCTAGTGACATTAGGCACAAGAAAAATACCGAATTTTTGAAGATTTTCTTGAAATCAATGTTGTAAACTTAGGATATTAGGCTATTGTTAAGGGGTTCTAGGGTAATATAGCTTGTTGCAAAGGCACGCATAATGATGTGTGGGTGTAATTGATCAATAAAACCTTGGGTGGTAAGTGAGAGAAAAAGGCCATGTAATGGTACATAGGAACATTATTATTCATAAGGATAGTAGTAGGGAAAGGAAATCGTTGAAAAATATGTTGAGGGTGAGAAATGGTGTGTGGAAGGTGGGTCATGAGTGCAAATTACAAGAGATTACACAAGTGGGTCCTCCCCAAAGCAGGTTCCAACCTTTAATGTCCTTGCGAAACCATACTTAAAAGTGTCCGTGGGCACTTGTAGGGTTAAATGTAATCCACATTAATTCCAAAAAACACACACATGTAAATATCACCGGAATGAGGTAAGAATTCTACATTACACACAACACGAGCTACAATTACACGAACAGTGAGATGAGACGAACTATAGAAGGGATTGTAGAGATTGGGACATGATATAATTGACCCAGGGCATAATGAATCCTGCGTGTAAAGCATGATTAATATGTCATTAACCCATCGTTCCAAGATCAGGACCAAGTCCATTCCTCTGATCAGTGACACCGCATTGTTTCATCCCACGATGAGCGACTATGAGAGTACCATAACAACAAGGCGTACGATCACTTGGCATATTCAAGGGAGGAATGATTTTGCTTTATGGCACTTTTTCATTTTCATTTTCTTGTCTTCTTCTTTTCTTGTCTTCTTCTTTTCTTTTCTTTTTGATTGCTAAATCTAGAGAAGCCACCAAACTTCAGGCATGGGTGCATGTCTTTCTAGTGGAACCCCCTAGCATAGCATTGGATTTTTGAGTGCCCTTTTGATTACTCTTACTTCCATTTTTCGTTAGATCTACAAGGATCTTAGTACAACCACGTTGCATGATAACTCCCACAGACGTCACCAAAGAGAATCCACAAGTCCCCTTGATGTCACACCCTAATCATTCCCTCTTGGTCCATCCTTCTTCATTCTGGGTATAATGAACACAAAATTAATTTTAAGTTTTAAGAATGTCAAGAATATTAATGTACCATCGAACAGAACCTCTTATTTGTAGAATGGATGAGTGTGTGTAATGGGCTCACTGTCCAAATAATTGATCACTCAAGACTTGATAACATAGAACACACCTCAACCACGAGCCACATGAGTGTTTTTATTTGTAGATGAGATTACTTATAAAAACATAAAGAGATAAAAAGATAAAAAGACAAAAATAAAACAAGAAATTGAAAAATGAAAAATTGGAAAATAAAAAGTTGTAAAATTAAAGAAAATGAAAAGTATTTATTAACCTTGCTTGTTATTTAGAATGGGGGATATCCCCCATAACTAAACAGTTGAGCATGGCAAGGATTAATAAATGAAAGATGAGGATCCTTGCATGTTGGAAATGTTGAAACTTGGTCATACTTACCCCATCGGGGTTCACACACCTGATTGTAGTAAGCATAATGGGGAAATTTATAAGATGTAGTTCTTGGATAATGAGTTGACCCATTATGATATTTGGGACTATACGATGGTATGCAAGGATCAAGATGTCACCCTCCATGGTTGTGTTCATTGGGCTGTACGATTGTTGGAGTGTTAATTGGTGGCCCTAATGAAGTAACATGAGGTGTTGGGTTCGAAGATAAGGGTGCACCACCGTGTTGGACTTTTGCTGAGTTGGAGGATGTAGTGGCCTTAGAATTGTGTTGTCCCTTCCTAGGGTCATTTCTAAAGAAGGGATGCCTTCGATGTTGCTGAGGTCTCTCACTGCTGTTGGTAATAGTAGCACAAGTAACGTTCGAGGGTTTTTGCTATGGTGCAGACATCTTAGGAACAGTTGGTGGCGATGTAGAAGGAGGGAAAGAATGAGAATGTTGAAAATTAGGAGAAGTGTAAGGTGCACAAGGTAATGGTTGTGTTGAGGACATGGGCTGATAGTATTGAGGAGAATGGTAATGCAGTGAGATAGAGTATGTTAACCCAGTTGGGGAAACAAGATGTTGAATAAGGTAAGCGTTTGGATTCGAATGATATGAAGGGTGTCTCCAGTTTAGGGATGGCTTCCCCCACAATTGGGATTGTTGTCATTGTGATCGAACACAGTATCTTTGTACGAACTCTGGATGTAATGTGTTTCTCCAATGCTCATATAAATGTAACAAGATTGGGCATTGGCCCTTGGGGTGATCATACAAGCATATGTTGCATTCATATGTATGATTGGAAGTTGAGCTCTTATTTTCTTTATTTCTTCTTTCCAAATGTCTAATGATATTTTGTCCTGCTTCTTGAGTTGTCAAAACTCTATCTCCAATAATATCGACATATTCTCCACACTTTTTATATGTCCATTCCAACATCTTATTGATCTTTGCCTCGACTTCCTCTAATGATTGTTGTACCGGCAAAGATGGTTCTTTCTCCTTGTGATAGGTTGACTTCTCCTTTTTATTGTCATGGACCTTTTTTAAGTTGAGATTTTGGTCCCATTGATGCTTTTCAACAGTCTTTCATGTAGCCATTTCTCCTTCCTCTTTTGCTACCTGCTTAATAGGCTCTTGGACTTGATGGGTTCGTAGTTCATATAGTTGGCCTTGGGCATACATCCCTAGGGTCTCTCTTGTTTCATCACGAAGCCCATCAATGATATGGTACATTAGCCTTTCCTCGGAGAACTCATGGCCTGGACAGTTGTTTAATAGTGCATAATATCTTTCTAAGGCCATGTCCAAGGGTTCATGTTGTGCTTGTTTCCACTATTGGATTTGTTTCCTCAAGGTTGACACTCTTGCGTAGGTTTGATATCTTTTGTTAAAGAGTTCTACCATTGTTAACCAACATCGTATTGAATTTGGCTTAATGATCTATACCATACTTTTGCTTGGCCAACAAGTGTCATAGGAAAGAGCTTGAGTTTTTGCCACCCGTTATCAATGTTGTTCCATGTGCAGGCATCATAGAAGGCTTGTAAATGTTGATGCAGATCTAAGTCATAGCCTTCTGAGAAATTAAGGAAGTTGTTTAAATCGAGCCTAGGTAGGCGACTCTCTTTACGATGCCTATGGGAGATTTGAACAGCCTCTTGTATTTGCGTTAGGCTTGTAGTGGCCAGTAGGGGTTCATCCTCATTGGGTAAGTTATGCTTTCATGCATTGGGTTGACATTGCTTTCATTTATGTTTATAAGAAATCCCCACCTTGGGTTGCGTACTTCAATCTTCATTGTCATATAATTTGTTGGTTATCCAATGAATTTCCTCACTAGGTGTGGCATTATTGTAATCTTGTAGGAGAGGCATGGTTGTGCAATTGTGTGTGAATTTATATGTGACTTTTTATAATTATTTCTTTCTAAAATATATATCGTTAATTTCTATACAGCGACCTTGTATGATATAACTAATCTAGATAACTAGCACTGTCCCCAGCAACGGCGCCAATGATGAGTTGTGAGGTACCCCTACATTCAACCATACGAATATGAGCGTTACACGCGCGATCTGGTCGAACTCCGCAAACAGACTAGTTGTGACATCTAGACAGTTAGCCTTAGGTTGCAGTTCACTGTCTTCCCACCTAGACTAGTATTAGCTTTGTCACGTATGGTTTAGTCCAGAGTGAGGTGTATGATGTGTTTCTAACCTAATGCTACTCCTGAAGGCAATGGAAAATAATATTCACTAAGCTAAGAGAGGAAGGGTGAGAGAGAATCTAAACTAGCCTAAGTGCGATGAGCATCCATTCCTTGATTATCTGTACACATCTTAGACTTCGTGCATGACTACCACTGGGATTACCAAGCGCAGATCCTAGGTATGCTACTGGGTTACCAAGTAGTTACACTTAGATGCTCGTAATTAAGTCGTACTCATTCCACGTTTAACAGGAGTTTAGGGTGAGAAGAGATTAACTAAGAAAGTAGTAAATAACAATTAAATAAATAATTAATTAAACTAAGTGAATGCTACAATGATGAAGTAATCTCAATCTTTATTGTTGGTCATGTGCATGTCCAAGTACATCACACTCGAATAAAGGAGTCGTACAATTATAATCACCACATTGCGGGCATACACTGGGAGGAAAAGGGTTGAGAGGAAAAAATAGAAACTAAAATCAAAACTTAACTCTAAAAACTCCTAAAAAACTGCCTATCAAATCTGTCTACCTCTTATTTATAGATGAGGAGACAAGCTGTGATATTGTGTACGCGATATCGCGGTTGACTAAATGATGCCTCATCAACCGTACACGCCTTGGGCTCATGTAATCGTTACTAGGTTACCAAGCATTATGCTACTAGGTGAACCAAGCAATGACACTATTGGGATTACCAAATGATTACACTTAAATGCTCAAAACTAGTATACCCATTTTGCTTTACTGATGAACAAGTAAGTAAAGTACTTGGAAATGTAAATGATTAAACTAATAAAACAATAAAAGCTATGCTAAGTAAAACAATAAAATAAGTGGATGCTACAATGATAAAAAGAAATCTCAATCTTTATTTCTAGATATGAACTGTGCCCAAGTAAACTTCACTCGAATAAAAATTCCATACAATTGCTTAACACCACACTGTGGGCACTCACTCTATTATTAAAACTATGAAATGAATCTCAAGAATCTACCTAAGGGTGGGCTAAAAGTTCTTTGGATCCATGTGCCCAAGTGTTGTATTTATCAGCTGCACACATCCCACAATATTGAATATATGACAGTGTTGATACAATATCGTTGGTGGATAAAAATTGACTTTTTGTCAAATAGATGTGATATAGCATCAGCAATATCCCAGCCAACTAATGATTCATCATACCCCCACGATTGACCAAAAACTTGTCCGCAAGTGAACAAAAGGAAAAATAAGTTCCTTACAAAATATTGAGAAGGTATGGGATTATTAAATGACTCTAACTACTGACTGACTTTGAGTGCTGTAGTGGTGTGTATAAAAATGAGACAGTTACATGAAAAAAAAAACTAAATTTGAAGTCATTTGATGTAGTTCACATTTTGGGCAGTGATGGCTCTTCCATTAGCTTCTTCCCTTTGTCATTAGGCTTGTGAAAAGTTTCTCCTCTTCTGTCCCTATCTTCTTTTTCCATATGTCCTTCCTATTGAGTATGACACAAAGACTCCTTCAATTTTCATTGTAGCATTAGCCTATTTGTTCTGCCAAAATTGGTAGGTTTCTCCTAAGTTCCATTCATTTCTATTGGTTAGTATGAGCCATAATGGAGATTCTTGGAGTTGCATCTTCACTGCTTCTAAAGCCAATTCCATAAAGGGACCAAATTTTAGTTCCATGATGATCGTGGACATGATCAATCTTCTTGGATGCCCTGGAGGCAATCTGGTGATAATGTGAGTCACTATCCTTATTTAGGTGCTTCTGGAATTTTTGCCTCTCCTTGGGTTGAGTGCTATGTAGCAGATGTTTCTTGATGAATGTTGTATGATTGAGCCTCCTTCTTTGCATGTTCTGCTTGTGGGGTTTGTTCCCTTGCTTGACCTCTCCCATGGCCTCTTAGTCTTTTGCTCTTGTGTTATGAAGGTTCTCCTTCTGGTATCCTCTCCGGGACCATCTATAATCAATCAAGAGCTTAGGATTACCAAAATGTTTTCATAATTGTTGATAATCCTTCTCATACTCTTGGGTAGATCAAGTTCTTATCATCTTATGATTATAGAGTTAGAAAAATTTGCAAAAAAGGAACCCCTTAAATGTTATATTATTTAGTTACTTATGACCTTCTATCATTTCCCTTACTTATTATGGCATAAAATAGTTAATATGGTCTATTAGGAGTATTATCTGAATCTTTCTGGCCTTAGTTTGATTTATTAACTTTAATATTCTTATTATCTCTTTGTACCTACCATTTATAGTATCTTTTAGGCATTAGGAATTTGTGGCTCAAATTTTTAAATTTTTGTTCAAATTTTTATTTGCTTATATCATGTAATGCATCCCCCCATGACTAAGTTGAACACTTCTAGATCAACAAGATTGAAGAACTTTGGAAATCAGAGCTACAAGGACGAAGTTATGGCCTTTGGAAGCTAGTGTGCAAGAGGGTTGAGTAAAAAATTGCAAAAAATTCGCTTGCTACAAATGAGAGAAATGAAAAATTTCACTAACTCCTGCACATATATATACTATTTTTATATGTGCGACATCATAGATCAAACATCGTAGATATGACATCATTGGTGCCTACGACATTGTAACCACGACGTTGCCATTAAAAAGTTCAAATTTTTCATTGATTTTTCTTAGAAAAAATTAGTCAAATGAAAGGTCTGAAAGATGTAAAGCTTGTGTAGAGGGTCATGGTCATGAGTAATGCATAGTTTTCAACAATTTAGCATTCAAAGTTCATGAAGAAGGAATCTTAAGTAATGAAAGTTTATGGTATGGATAAGAAATGGATAATGAATTTTTGATGTATAGATAGATTATTAGATGATATGGGAAGTTTATTAAATGTTTCAGAATGCACAAGATGATGTGGAATTGCTTGGTAAGTATGAAATACAAGAGTTATACAAGTGGGTCCTTCCCAAAGCAAGCTCTAGCCCTTAATGCCCTTGTATAACCATGCCTCAAAGTGTCCTTAGGCACTCAGGGAGTTGAATGTAAGACATACCTACTTAGCAAAACACACATGTTAGTATGACTAGATTAGGAAAATAATGCTATATTATACAAAACCACAAGTTATGATTAAATATATAATGAGGTGAGATGGACCAGAGAAAGGATTGCTAAACTTCGGACGTGAGGTATCTTACCATAGGCATAATGAATTCTTTGTTTTATTAGTGGTTAAAGTAATCATTAGCCTTTCTTTCCAAGATTCAAACTAAGTCTAGACCACATTATTTTATCTCTAAGAGTTACAACCGTAAGACTACTGCTATTGAAAGGAGTATTACCACTTGGCATATTATCCAAGGGAGGAGTTTATTCATTACACATTTTATTTTTTAGATTTTCAAGAAGCCACCTATCTTAAGGCATGGGTAACATGTCTTTCTAGTGGGATCCCCAAAAATTTATTTTGTGCATGGAGTTTATTTTTAACTATGTCAACCTTACCAGAGGACTACCTTCAGGCATGGGTAACATGTCTTTCCAGTAACATGGTAAGGCATCAGTTATCGTACTCTTACTCCCATTTTTTGTTAAATCTACAAGGATATAATACTTCCTAAACAATAGGATAGAACTCATAGAAGTAATCCAAAAGAATGCACAAATCCTTGATGTTATGCCCTTTGCATTTCCACTTGGCTCTTCGATCTTCTGTCCAAGCATAATGATCACAGGTTTATTCTTAGTTTTATTATGAAAAGAATATCATTATGGCCATGGTCAGAACCTCTTATTATTTGAATGGGTGGATGGTTGGTGTGGTCTCACTATATAGATAATTAATCCCTTATGATTGATAATATAGAGAAATTATCATCTTATTGGGACTACATCCTACTTTATTCAATGTATCTTATTAGTATTCAAAATTATTTACAAAGGATTTAAAATGAAGTATAAAAGAAATGAAAAGATAGTAAGAATTGTGAAAAAATGTAAAAAATGAAAAATATTAAAAGAATTGAAAAATATAAAAGAAGGTTAAAAAATTTAACAATTGAAAAGTATTAAAGAATAGAAAGAATTGTATAGAAGAAGTAGGAAAGTAAAAAGAATTATAAAACAAAAAAAAATGAAAAAGCACTTAGTAATTCTTGAATCAAGATAAGGCATCTCCCCCATGACTAAACTCATGGATGAGTGTTCCAAAAATGCTCCCTAGATCCCTTGGATCATACACTCTAGGTGGTTCACTTACCATCTTTATTGACTTAACTTTTTGATTATTATCCCATGTATTTTTTATGGTAGTTAAGTTTTGATTGTCTAAGTATCTATTTTATTTTCCTTTTGGTGTATGATTATGATTTATTGGTTTTGTTTTAAGGTTTTTGGTTGGAGTCCTTTTTTTAGATTAGGAATTAGTAAGTGGTTTAGATGTTTCCATGCATGTTTTAGACAATTTTTGGTTCTCATTTAGTGGCCATTGGGTATTTTTTTTTTGGTTTTGTGACTCCTACTCTTTCTTTTGCATGTTTGTTTTTCATTTTTGTGGTTTGTTGTAATGATTGTGTTGACATTCTGGAAGTTCGGTCCACAACTACACCCTTCTTTTTCAATAGTAATGCATGGAATTGCTTGTCTCTCCATAATGATAGGTTCATCTATTATGTTTTGCATTGGAGTGATAATGGGTGTTGGCTTTTGTGTAGGATTAGGAGACATTGTTTCAGTGAGGAAGGATGTTGCACTCGGCTAGCCTTGTGTTGGTTTTGATGAGCTAGTAGGTCTACGTGTTTTATGCTCATACGTGAAAACTATCCTAAAGAAAGGATGTTTTCGAGACTCTGGTTAAGATCAACTAACATTATTAATTACATGTATGTTTGTAGCACAAGTGGCATTCTTTTGTTGATGTCAAGGTGCCAATCCTTCTGATGTTGTTGGTGGTGACATATGGTGAAGGGAAGTGTGAGAATATTTAGGATGTCATGGAGGATAACAGGTTTTAGATGGTGATCCCACAGAAAATGTTGTGGGTTGATGATATTCGAGAGAGTGATAGTAATGATTTGAGGTAGAGGAAGTAGAACCATTTGGAGAAACAAGTTGTTGAACATAGTAGTCATGCAGGTTTGGCTAGTAATAAGGGTATTGCTGGTTTGTTGATGGCATCCCCCATGACTGTGGGTTTTGCCACTATAGTTGATAGTAGTGTTGAGGCTGATAAGAAGTCCTACTAGAATAGTATAGTTGGTTGTAGGACTGTATATAATTACCTTGTGAGTAAGGTAATTTCCTAGGCATTTGCTTTTGTATGAACTTGGAATTCAAAGCAAAAACCCAATGCTCATGTAGATGTAACGTGACTAGGCAATAGCCCTTTGGATGGTCATATAAGCAAATGTCACATCCATCATTCTCTTCTATGGCTGAGTTTATGACATCTTCTACTATAGTTATTTTTCCTTTTTGCTAATAAGTGTTCCTACTTTTTTCTTTGTTTTTTTTTTCCTCTTCTTGTTTTGCTCACTATATTCTTTATGTGTTACTCTCTCCTCTATGGTTTTCACACAAGTCATAACTTTATCATTTATCAACTTTTACATCTTATCTATCTTACTTCAAGCTTAGCGATAGACTTTTGTATTGATAGGGTTTGTTGTGAAATCACTTAATCAAGAGTTTCCTCTTTTTTCTCATCATAGATATGAATTCCTTTCTTTTGAAGAGTTGGGTCCTAGTTATATTTCTCTACATTCTCTTATTTACATAGCTCTCCTTCTTCTTTTGCCACCTATTTGATTAGCCTTTGTATCTAATGGGCTTTTAATTCAAATAAATAACCTTGGGCATAAATCCCAAGGGCCTTTCTCTTTTGATTATGAAGTCCATCTATGATGTGGAAAAGTTGCTCTTTTTGAAAGAAATCATGACCTAGACATCTATGTAGTAGTGAATACTATCTATCCAAGGCCACATCCAAGGATTCGTGTTTTTCTTGCCTCCATCCTTCAATTTGTTTTCTTAAGTTGGACACTCTCACATAGGTTTGATATTTCTTGTTGAAGAGTTCTAGCATTGTGGATCATCAATGGATTGAATCTAGTTTCAACAATCTATACCAACTTTCAGTTTCATCTATTAATATCCTAGGAAAAAGCTTAAGCTTTTTCCACTCAATTTCAATGTTCTACAAGGCATAGGCATCATGGAAGGCTTGTAACTAATGTTGTGGATTAGAGTTATAGCTACCCACAAATTTAGGAATGTTGATGAGTGGCGAGGTACCCCTACACTCAACCATACGAAACGAGCGTAGCACACACGCTCTGGTTGAACTCCGTAGACTAAGTGCCTACACGCCCCATGGAACACTTGGGGTTAATCATTCATTGTCTTCCCATACTTACTTGTGTTTGTCACGGTGTATGGTTAAGTAAGTCTGAGGTATATGATTTTTATGTCTTTTTATGTTTTTCTCCTATGCTATCGAGGTGAAGGGTTGAGAAACTAACTAACTCTAACTAATGAACTAAGTCTAAATTAACTAGCGTCAGCATCTGTTCCCACTTACCGTACACACCCTGAACCGATGCAACTGGGGCTACCAAATGCTAATCATTGCTAGGATCACCACGCGTAACGCACGTGCTTGAAGTGGTCGTATTGAGGCACTTAACTAGGAGGAAAGGGTTGAGAGAATATATCTAGCCTAAGTGCGATAAGCAGTCGATTCCTTGACTAACCATACACATCTGGAACTACCACTGGGATTACCAAGCATAGATCCTGAATATGCCACTGGGTTACCAAGTAGTCACATGAGATGCTCGTAATCAAGTCGTACTCATACCGCATGCGATGAGCAACTGATTTCTTGACTATCCGTACACATCCTTAGATGCTCGTAATCAAGTCGTACTCATACTGCATTCTAAGAGTTTAAGGGTGAGAGAGAAAACAATAAATAAAATCCTATTCCATGCACTGTAAGGTTTATCCGAAAAGCTTGTCTTTATTGCTGTACACAACTTGTGTTCAGGTACAATGTTGCTTGAATAAAGATCCGTTCACTTTGGGACTCCTACTGCGGGCACATGGAAAATATTCTATCTCTAGAGTGATCAAACTGCCAGAGTTTCCCTACTTCTAACTTCGGATGGGAAATAAAGGGAGTGCCGCCTCTTATTTATAGATTTGGCGATGGACCGCGATATCGTGTACATGACATCGTAGGGGAAGACGCGATATCGCATGAGATGTGATATTGCGGCTCATGCGAATCGCGTCTCATCAAATGTTATTCATATCAAGCCTTTTGATGCAACTTTCTCCTTGATGCTTGTGGGGTATTGTAATTGCCTCTATTATCAGCATCATGCTCCTAGTAGTCAACAAGGGTTCATCATCATCAGAAATGTCATGGTAATGGTTTCTATTTCTAGTTATCTAATTATGATGATCTCTTCTATTCTCACTTTGATGATCTCATCTATTTTTATTTCTATCTTCATCCTGACCCCTTAGTATATCTCTATTTCTGTACCTACATTCATCCTTGTCAAAACTAGTCATGGAAGAGGAAGAGGAAGATGGTGAACTAGAAGAATTGCCATGGCTCGTATATCTCCCCCCATGGTCCCTTGATTTATCTATTCTCAATTTGGAGGGGGTCTTAGGCCTTGAGGCCCTCCTTGTTCTAGGACTTACTCCATCTCCTCTAAGATTTTTTGCATTAGTTGAACATAGTCTTTAAGTGTAGTAAGGATCTAAATAAGCATAGGAAATCCTTGCTTGTGGTTGTTCACTCCAATTTTATTTTCCTTAGTATGGATCCTATCATTTCTCTTACTAGTGTTTTCATAATATGATGCATTCTTGGCCCTATGTGAAGAAGACATAATTTTCTTTGATAATGTGTGTGACTTAAAATATTAATATTTTCTAAAAGGTAAATCATTAATATGTTTACAGTGATCATGTATAATATAACTAATCTAGATAACTAGCACCATCCTCGACAATGATGCCAATGATGAGCAATGAGTACCCCTATACCTAATAATACAAATCACAAGTGTTCATGCATGATCTAATCGAATTTTGAGGATGGGACTAGTTGTGGCATCTAGATTATTAAGCATTGATCATAGGATGTTGTCTTCCCACTTGGACTAGTGGTAGGTTTGTCACATATGGTTTAGTCTAAAGTGAGGCATAGGATAATTGATGTTGTTAGGCCCTAATTACTCCTAGTAATAAACATAATTAAGAATGAAATTTAAATCTAAGTAATGATGGTAATGTAAATCTAAATTAACTTAGAGCGATAAACATATGATCTTGGTTTACCGTATATACCTTGGACTCATGTAATCATTATTGAGTTACCAAGCATTATGCTACTAGGCAAACCAAGCAATAACACTACTAGGATTACCAAATAATTACACTTAAACACTCAAAACTAGTTGTACTCATTTCAGTTTACTAATGAACAAGTAAGTAAAGTACTTGGAAATGTAAATGATTAAATTAATAAAATAGTAAAAGCTATGCTAAGTAAAACAGTAAAACTAGGTGGATGCTACAATGATGAAAAATAATCTCAATCCTTATTTTCAAAGATGAACTGTGCCCAAGTATACTTCACTCGAATAAAGATTTTGTACAATTGCTTAATACCACAATGTAGGCATTCACTTTATCACTAAAACTATGAAACGAAACTATAAGAATGTACCTAAAGGTGGAATGAAAGTTCTTTGGATTCATGCACCCAAGTGTTGTATTTATAGGCTACATACATTTTGTGATATCGGATCTACGATGACATAGCTTATGCTACAATATCAAATATATGACATTGTAGATACACTACGATATCATTGTTGGATAAAAATTAACTTTTTATCAAATAGATGCGATATAGCATTAGCAATTTCCCAACCAACTGATGATTCATCAACATGTTTCTAGACTAGTCACCACATGCAATAACTAGCATCGTTATATTATTTTTATAAAAAAGAATATTTGGTAGTATTGAGTCATTAACGTATAGAATAAGAATGTCATTTTTAAACCGTTTATGTCATTGCAAATGTAATCTAGCATTGTATTAACCAAGGCGTTTTATTAAACTTTTCTGTTTAAAAAGATTTAAAAGTGAAGGTCATTTTAAGCCAACCCTAACTCATAGCTTTGAGGATATCTGCCAAACTATTCTCCATAAATTTTTTTATTATTACTCTTTACCATTTAAACAATTAAAGAAATAAGTTATTTTTGGTCGACCTTAACTTGAGACTTAAAAAGAATTTCGTTTGGTAATTAATGAAGCATCAATGTGTCATGTCAATGAACCCCTGTTGATGCATTCTCGTTGATGAGCCCCTATCAATGGGGCCTCGTTTACATGGTGTTGCCCCATCGACGGGGTAGTATTGATGTAGCATTTGCTATGTTAACAAGGCCCTGTCGACGTAGCCCTAGAGCAAAAACTACAGAGACAAGCTCCCATCCATGTTTATGGGCATAAGACTCATAGTAGTAGCCAAAATCTTGTAGATTTTACATTTGAAAGTTAGAATATTTCTCCCAAGTGCTCATAGCAGGAGTCATTGAGTGTATGGATCTTTATTCGAGCATTGTTGTACCTGAGCACGATAGTATGTACGGCAATAAAGACAAGCTTCTTGATAAACCTTGTAGCATTCTAGAAAGCTTAAATGTTTTATTTATGAATTCATTCTTTTTATTAAATATTTAATCAATTAAGCTAAATTAGACTTAAATAAATTAAGCTAAATAGGTTAAGTACATAAGTACAACGACTTCAAGCATAATACTTATTGGTTTGGTAATCCCAGCAACGTTATTACTTGGTTTGCCCAGTAGCATAGCACTTGATAACTTAATAGTGGATATGTGGGTTTAGGATGTGTACAAAAAGTGGGACTGAATGCTTATGTTAGGATTAGTTAAAGATTAGTTAGTTGGTTAAATTAAATTACTTATTAAATTATTCTATCTCTCTTTTCAAGCACCAAAACCATAAAACACAAAATGATAAAAATTATATACCTCGATTACTCTTAACCATATCATTATGATTCACAAGTGTAATGAGGAAGATAATGAATGATCTTAGGGCAAGGTTCACTTCTTAGAAGACTAATGTACCAAAAATTATAAAGTCCACAGAATTCAACTAGATCGCAAATGAATGCTTTGTGATTCGTATGGTTGGGCATAGGGGTACCTCATTGCTCATCATTAGCACTGTTGTCAGGGACTTTGTTTGTTGAAATGTGCACTATTTAGGATTAGTGAACATTATTAATATCATTGGATGAACCCAAGGTTAACATCACTTTCACACAACATATAATTACAAAGCACACTGATTATTCTATTTGTTACAAAATGTCTTCTTTCTGTAGGCATGAAGATGTCAGACCACTAGTTCCACAAGAGTGTAAAGTTGTATATACTCATCCAGATGAGTATGTACCAGACTTCACCTTCACCCTACATTAGGATGAACAATTGTGATGGTGTGATATGAAGGGAAAAATCGTATTGCCCCCCGATCGATCTGTGCCAAGGATGCTCTTTCAAATGCTTAAAAAGTTGGGCATTCCAGATCTTCAAGAGGAATATGTTATGAATGGTTGTGACACTTGGGACTATCATCCCACAAAAATGCAATGCAAGTGAGATCGATACCAGGAGAAGCACCATGTGTTTACGAAGGGGAAGTACTTTAGTAACCCTTTGTTCCTATTGGGCCAAGATGACACTGTGGATCCTCCCCTTAAGGATTTCCAACATGAAGACTCTCCACCCTCTGTTATTGGTGGTGAGGGTATGGCCTTGAACCTACAATCTACTATTCATAAAACAGGTTCAAGAAAAAGTGACAGTCAAGGCAGGGACTTGAGCAAATATTGCAATAGTAAGGGATATAAGAAAGGTGGTCGTAAAGAGCGAAGAGGTGGTGGTGGACATTATGGTGGTGGACATTGTGGTGGTGATAGTAGTCCACCTTCCTCTTCGTCCTCTTCATCCGATTCTAAACATTCCTCTTCATCCGATTATGAACATTCCTCTTCATCTTTTGGTTCTGATAGAAGTCATTAGAAAAATAATTGTGATGAAGGTGATTAGTGGGAAAAAAATGATCGTAGAGCCCTCCAAGAATGAAGGTGTGATAGAAACCATCATCAACATCATTAACACAATCATGATGATGAACCTCTGTTAGCAACTTGAAGCATGCTTAGCATTGTAGAGGTAGTTGAAATTCCAACTAGGAATGTAAAAGACAGTTGGATCAAGCACTTAAACATGAATAAAATTCCATGATTTGAGGGGAAATATAACTCTAGTCCACAAAATCATCTACAAGCTTTCCATGATGCTTGTGCCTTATAGAACATTGAAAATGACTAGCAAAAACTCAAGCTTTTCCCTATGACACTCATCAAGGAAGCTAAAAGTTGGTATTGGTCCTTGGAGCCAAACTTCCTTCACTGACAAAGTACCATGTTAGAGCTATTTAATGACAAATACCAAACATAGTCCAGAGTGTCTAATTTGAGAAGACAGATCTAAGGCTGCAAATAGGGAACACATGAACCATTGGATGCTACCATGGGAAAATATTATTCACTCTTACATTGATGCCCTAGCCATGGTTATTCTTAAATGGAACAACTCCACCACATCATAGATGGGCTCAAAGAAAAAATTAGAAGAACTCTTGGGGTTTATGCCCAAAGGAGATTTTTTGAACCAAGAGCTCATCAGATACAAAGGCTTATAGAGTAGGTAGTAAAAGAAGAAGGTGAGTTGTGAAAAAGGGAAAGTGCAAAAGAGTATAATAGAGATCCTTCCATAAGGAAATGGGAGGTTCAATTTTGTGATGAGGAGGAGTCCCCACTTGATAAAGTGATGAACAGGAAAACCTTGCCCATCCAAAAGTCTATTTCTGATGTTTTGACAAAGGTTGATATATTATGGAACTCTTTGAATGAGAAATTCCAAACTACTATAAAGATTTCTGAAGAATTCAAAGAGAAAAATAGTGATCGTAATTGCAAGCGGTGAAAAGAAGCTAAACATGCCTACCATAAAGGTAAGGGAAAAGCTGCTGTAGTAGAGGAAGTTGTGGAGACAAACTCTGAAGATGATACTAGTTGTGACATCTATCAATATGAACATCCAAAGGGGTGTTGCCCTATGATGTCACACTTACAAGAGTCTAGTTGTACATGTTGAATCCTCGACTAGCATATAGGCAAGCACCCAGACGATTACCTTATCCTTAAGGCAATCCAAGGTAGTTCCACTAGCAACAACAAGCTTATTACACAAGTGGAGCTCCACCACAACCATATGAGCAATACCAATAATGGAACCAACCACAATCATGGGGAATGCCACCACTAAGGTAGTAATACCCTTATAGGCAACTAGATCTGTATGGGTACTATGTTCAACAACCTATTTCTCTAAGAAATTTTGTAAGCCATGCCTCATTTCAGCATCACTATTACCCTCTAGAGTACCACTAAACACATTCACCATCTGCTTGGGAAGAGAACCCATATTCATACCATTCTCTACATCTGTTTGCACACATCCCTCCCCCCTTAACCCAGTTACCTCTTGCTCTATCCATGTAGGAAGAAATTCCTTCACAGTGGCAGTAACGAAATGCTACGAGAGTTATACATTGACAACTGACTTTCCCACTGAATGGTTCAGATAATCGATCCAAGAAATAACCATTTTTTTGACCTAATAGTCCTCTCAAACCCTCACAACCTAATGTGGTTGGTTGCCCTACATCCTTAACACCCTCATCCTCTACATCAAACACCTTTGAGTACCCTTCAAACCAAGTGTTGCCTCAGATTTGCATTGTCATACTAACTCATGCTATTTTCGATTGGATCAAGGTTGACAATATTCCCATGAAAAGATCTAACCTAGAAAGTCCTCTCATTTATCTTTAGATTGTTGGATATGAGCCATGCAAGGATCTTCTTGATTCTAGTTTTGGTATCAATCTCATCTCCCATGACATATACAAAGCCTGGAACCTACCATCTCTTAAAAAGAGAAATATTTGTTATAATTGGTAGACCAATCAATCACTATTCCTTTAGGATTAGTGGAGGACATTGTGACCACAACTAGTGGGTGGTCCTATCCTGCTAATTTTCTAGTTATCAAGGTCAAAAATTGCAAAGGTAACTTTTCCATCATTATGGAAAGAGCTTGGTTAAGCACAGTAGATGCACGTATGGGTATAAGGGACCTATCCTTGGAAGTCTCTAAGGAAAATGAATTTGGATGATTAGAGAAGAAGCGTGTTCCATGTATTGCATACCACGATAATGGATGCAATTGTGTGCAGAAAATTTGGTCCATCAAAAGTACATTAAAGCATGCAATCAGTGTGCACATGAAAAAGATATTCAAAGGTGCTTGTATGTAGTACCCACAAAATAGGAGGGCACCCAATGACTAATAACTAACTCAGATAGTATCACATTATGCATGGAACCAATTGAGAGCCTAACATGTGCTTATGTTGAAAGTATGGATGAACTTGAGCAAGTTCATCACCAACTCTCTGATGAAGAAGATGATGATACCTATTGGGAAGAGTTGGAAATCCTCGATAACTTTAAGCAAGAGTCCTTAGAGCTAAAAACATTACTAGCCAACATGGAGTATGCAAATAATGGTAAGCTAATCATAATCAATGCCAAACTTGCTCTTAAACAAAAAAAAGCTCTTAAAGGTGGTTAAAAAATAGCCAACAACCTTTGCTTGGTCATATCCTGAGTTGACTAGAATCAATCCAAGGATATGCCAGCACTGCATTTACACTAACCCAGCCTTGAAGTTAAAAAGGTAGTTATAGAGGTAGCTAAACCCCAAATTAAAGCATATCCTCAAGAAGGAAATAGAGCAACTCCTCAAGGTGGGGTTCATCTATCCTATTATGGATAGTGAGTGGGTTAGCCCATCCATAATTGTGCTAAAGAAAGATGGTAAGTGGTAGGACTGCATCAACTTCAGGCTATTGAATATGGTAACATTCAAAGATCATTTTCCATTGCCATTTGTGAATCAAGTGTTGGAAACCATATCTAGGCATTGCTATTATAGCTTCTTGGATGGTTATAGTGGCTATAACCAAATCCAAATTATGCCAGAAGATCAAGCCAATACAACATTCACAAGTTCCTAGGGGAATTTTGCATATTGTAAGATGCCATTCAGTCTATGCAATGCCCTTGCAACATTCCAATGTCTAGTCCTAAGTATTTTCCAACAATAAATTGGGAGTAGGGTAAAATTTTTTATGGATGATTTTTCTACCTATGGGGCTACCTTTGAGCAAGCCTTGGATTGCCTTGAGCAGTTATTGAAAAGATGTGTTGAAATAAACCTTAGGCTCAATTGGTAGAAAAGCTATCTAATGGTCTAGGAAGGCATAGTATTGGGGCATAGAATCACTTAGGTAAGGATTAAGGTAGACCTAGAAAAGATAAGGGTCATCCAAGGAATTACACACCAACCAAAGATAATCAAAGATGTCAGATCATTTCTTGGATACATTGGCTACTGATGAGAGCAGTTACTCTAGTAGTTACTCTAATTATTAGAGTGGTTACTCTAGCAGTTACTCTAGCAGTTATTCTAATTATTAGAGTGGTTACTCTAGCGGTTACTTTAGCAATTATTCTAATTATTAGAGCAGTTACTCTAATTATTAGAGTAGTTGCTCCCAAGTTTATAAATACAATGCCCATGCGCACAATTGGAAGAAGTCTTTTAGTAGTCAAGTAGCGAGTATTTTCCAAGTGCTCGTAGCAAGAGGTCTAAGTGTGGATAGATCTTTATTCGAGCATTGTGTACCTGAGCACACATTGTGTATGACAATAAAGATGAGCTCTTTGATTCATCCTTGCAGCACTTGAGATTTGTTTTCTTACGCATTTCTTTTATTTTATTTCTTATGCATTTGTTCTATTTTATTTTATTTTATGCACTTTACATTTCTGTTATTAACATAGTAATCCATTTTGATCAATTATGAAAATTGTTAAATTACACAAGCATGACCACTTCGAGCATGCGTGTAATGCTTAGTAACCCAGTAACGATTAGCATTTGGTAATCCCAGCAGTGTTGCATTGGTTCAGGATGTGTACGGAAAGTGGGAATGGATGCTGGTGTTAGGATTAGTTAGAAAGAAGTTAGTTAATGAGTAGTTAAGTTAAATTAGTCACTTAGTTACCTCTCTCCTTCCCTACTAGCATAGGACATAAAAACATAAAAGCTATAAAAATCATATGCCTCAAGCTTACTAAACCATACAATCATGACATACAGGTAAGCTTGAGAAGAAAATGATCAACCAACCTATCCTTGTTCCACAAGGGGGCATAAGCACTTAGTCCTTGGAATTTGACCGAATCATGCATGAAACACTCGTATTCATATGGTTGAGTGTAGGGGTACCTCGCCTCTCATAAGCTACTATCGATGTTTCATAGAGAATTTCTGTATGATTGTAAAGCCATTGGTCAAGTTTACAAAGAAAGATGTCCCATTTGTTTGGACCAAGGAGTGCAAACATGCATTCCAACTACTAAAGGATAAACTCATAGAAACTCTAATTCTATAGGCACCAAATTGGTCCAGACCATTTCATATAATGATAGTTACATCTAATTATGCCTTGGGAGCTATGCTTACATAGTTGGATGATAAGAAACATCCATATTACATCCATTGCATGAGTCAAAGCATTTTGGGTGCATAATTGAATTACACCACAACTAAAAAAGAACTAATTGTAGTGGTCTATGCTCTTGACAAGTTTAGGTACTATGTTCTTAGCTACAAGGTGTTTGTACATACAAACCATAGTGCCATCCACTTCTTGATGAACAAGTCGACAGTGAGCCCCTGTATCATATGGTGGCTTGTGATCTTGCAGGAATTCAATCTCATAATGGTTGATCAAAAAGGGAATAAGAATGTGGTTGCTGACCATCTTGCTCAGTTAAGATGGGATAATAAAGAGGAGGAGAGCTTGCTCTTTGATTAGTTTCTAGATGAACTCCTCTTTACAGGAGCAATAAATAACCAAGTGCCCATAGAAACAAAATGGTATGATGGCATCCTCACTTACCTTCTCACTTAGAAGATGCCACAAGATTTGGATTTTAGAAAGAAGTAATAATTCTTCATTAAGAAAAATACTTCATAGAAATCAATGGACACCTTTACAAGGTGTTCGCCGATGACCTGGTTCGTTGGTGTGTCCCTGATGCAGATCAACTATGTATTCTTTAGGATGCTCATGAAGGCCCTTCCAAAGGTCACTACGCAGGAAGATGCATGGCCATAAAAATATTGATGGCAGGATACTACTGGCCTACAATCTCTAGGGATGCCCACCAATTTTTCTGATCTTGTGAATGCTGTCAATGAGATGGTGGGATGATCACTTGAATGAAAGATCCTCAATAGTGGATTCAACCACTGGAGCCTTTTGACATATGGGGCATTGATTTCATGGGTCCCACCATGTCCATGTCTAATGGAAATGCATACATCATCATAGCAGTCTACTACTATACCAAATGAGTAGAAGTAGTAGTTGTCACTGATTGTACATCATCCACTACTGCTAGATTTGTATAACAACATGTTGTAAATAGGTTTAGGGTGCCACGTGCACTGAATTCTGATAATGGAACTCATTTTACAGGTATCACTTTTAAAAAGTTAATGCAACACTTAGGGGTTGAACATAAATTAACAACACCCTATCATCCCTAAGCCAATGGTCAAGCAGAGGTAACTAACTAGGAGATCACAAAGATCCTAATAAGGACCATAAGCAAATATAGGAGAGATTAGAGCACAAAACTCAATGATGCCCTATGGGCCTATCACTCAACATGGAAACTTCATATTGGCTATTCTCCCTACGTGCTAGTGTACAGAAAATAGTCAACACTCCTAATTCAATTTGAGTTCCATATGCTCTCACTAACCTATGATTTGAATCTTGACCTAAGGTTAGCACAAAAAGAAAGATTGATCAACCTCAATGTGCTAGATGAAAACTGATTGGTGGCTCTATCTTTAAATGAGGTGCACAAGACATTCAATAAGCAATGACATGACCAAAGAATACGGAAAGTGAAATTCCAACCAAGAGATAAGGTTCTTTACTAGAATCCCACACATGTACCTTAGAAAGAAAAATTCCAGACATTGTGGGAAGGACCTTATATAATTACTAAAACCTTTCCTTTTGGGGCCATGATCATATACAAACCTAAAAGCCCAAATAAAAAGAAATTGGTCAACATTCAACAAGTAAAGCTTTTCCTAGAACCAAGACAAGCCAATGCAACAACTGCCTCAATGGATGGACAACCACATTCAATTTTTTAGATTTCCTCCTTCCAACTCAGTCATGGGGGAGATGGCCATTCGTGCTAATCATCCATACGGCTCCTTAATTTTTGTAATTTTTTTGTTTTCCATGTTTTTGATTTTGCAATTTATTTATTTTACAACTTATTGATTTTTAAAATTTTTTTCATTTTACACCATCTTTTATTCTACACCATTGTTAGTACATTTGAATCTTTATTGGATATTTCACACTTTCTTCCATATTTTACTTTGTTTTGTTTAAGTGTGGGTTTCAACTTTTTGCTAATAAAAATGCTTTATTACCAACAGGGCATAATGGTACTATAGCTACTACTAATGGTGGTTTGTACTTAATTTTTGGTTTGCTACTATCTGGTTTCTATTTTGAATTTTTGTACTGATGGCTCAGTCAANCCAAAAACTACCAAGGTCACAAATTTATTAAACGTTGATTTAATGAAAAGGACCTCAAACTTCTAGAATAAGGAAAACCATAGAGTTTCNAATAAATTTGTGACCTTGGTAGTTTTTGGAATTGGAAAGGATTCAAAGGTTTGAAAAAAGTGTGACTTTAAGGGAACTCAATACTCTTTGTACTTCTCTACTTACTTGAGTGCTTGAGTGTTTTTTATGGCCTCCTTACTATTCCATTCCAACCACTAAATAGGAAGTCAAATAAAGTCTTTGCATGGTGTGGTTCCCATCAAAAAAAAAAAAAAACAAAACAAAACAAAACATGATGGGAATTTAAAGCACAGCCTTTAGAAAAATAAATGGGCTACAAGTACTAGTTATAGAACTAGAAAGACATGTACCCATGCCTAAAGGTCCCCTCTAACTAAGGCCCTATCTCACTTCCTAGTTCTCTTTTCTTCTTTTTATGGAATGGTGGTTGTTTTGTAGAAGCACTCTTATGTCATCGGGGGGAGGGGATGTGGATTAGTCTTGGAGTGATGATGCGAATTCACGAAGTGAGGTTGGTTTTGGTCTAGACTAAGGATGGATCTTCTTTAGTCATTTTAAACATGAACTCCACAAGGAACTTCTTATGACCTTAGTTTGGAATTCCATTCCACCTTCTTCATCATTTATTTATGTTGACCATAACTCACCTCATTGCTAATGTTTGAGTTCTTGATTCCATGTCTTGGTCTAACATATTTGAATTCTTAGGTAGAATATTTCGAGTTTTGGTCCTTAGCTTTCATCAACCATTAGTTACCTCTGGGGCCCATGGACTCCTTAGGTTGATGTTATGTAAGGGCAAAAAGGGCATGTGCCTGCTATGGGGAGGATCCACTTGCATATCCCTTGGTTGGTTCATTAAGTACCTTATCCCTAGGCATTCTCGCAACCAAAATCTTTCGTACATCCATCTTCCACATTAAACCATGTGCTTTTTTACATATTTTGTTCATTAAATATGTTCTCCATCAACTTTTTCAATTTTTGAGCTTTCAAAGACCATCTTCAATGATGTTATCATATTCTTGGTTTTTTTGGGATTCCTTGGACCCCAATTTCATTGAAAAATTCCTTATATTTCTAGAGATATTCAACTTTGAAACTTTTGGCCAAGGCAGGGCCCCGTTGACAAAGCAGACCCATATATGAGGCCCCATATATGGGGCCCCATCAATGTGGTGGAAAAATAGTATAAATAGGCATGACCCCACTTAGAAAATTTTACATTTTCTCACAAACGCCAAAGGAGTTTTTCAATTTTGCAAAGCCTATAACCTTTTAGAGCCCATAACTCATAAACCATTTATCCAAATCACTCCTTTCTTTGACCCTATAGCTACCAAAGGTAAACTCTTCATCGTGGGGGCCACAAATATACCATTTTTAATAGAAAATTTTTGACAATTTTTTCTAATTCCACAAAGGTTTAACTAAAAAATTTAACTATTAAACACTAAATTACAAGAGTTAAACCTTTCTAACAAGCTCAGGTGACAATTAGAATAAATAATTAATAAAATAATCAATTTGCCATGGTCTAACTTTAGCCAAGTGTAACTAACTAAAGAGAAAAGGTATTCAAAAACTTTAAAAGTTGCACATTACATCCACTAATCCATGGATGTGTTGTGACTGCAGATGGAACTACAAGAAAAGCACATGCAAGAAGCAGGACCATCCCAAATAAGGGAAAAATGACTTAGAATGGGAAGAGGCCAAGAATAGTCCCAACAAGAAGAACCAATTACAATCCATGCCATAAGTCTTCTTAGGGAGGAAGCAGAAGTGCAATCTATCAAATAGATTCCAGAACTAGTAGTAGCAGCAATAGAACACTCCCATTGGGATGATGCGCTTGCACAACAAAAAATACTCAAGGTGACCTTAATAGAGGCCTACCTAAATCAAATTAAATCAAGGGAGGTTTAAAAATTAGTGCTCCAAGAGTTAGACTTTGGCCCTTTCCTGGAGCACACACCAAAAGAAGTGCAAGATTAGCTGAAGGCCTCTCCCATGTGGCCAATCATCACTTTCAGTGGGGAGTTGTACATGGGAGAGATTTTTTTGTTTTGGAATAATAGGTAGCTTGGAGCAACAATAAAGATCAAGAACATCTCAGTGTCCTACTTGGTGCAAGCCATTGCTGTAGCACTTGGATTGCTCGAAATAGAGACAAACCTTACTGAGATCCCAATGCAGGTAGATTTGAGCATAAAGAAAGAATTGATGTGATGGTGTTATGGTGTCAACCACAAGGAGTTTGGAGCACTCACACTAGTAGAGAGGATCCATTATAAGATTGTGGCCTTTCACCTCAATCCCATGGTGAGGCCAAGAAAAATCACTACCATCTTTGCCCAAGCATGTTCCTCTTTGAGTGGGAGATTCCTAGTTAACCTTCTATAGCTGATCTATTTAGAGATGGAGAAGTGCTTTAGAGAAAACAAATGTGTAAAGAAGGCATTCCCCTTCCCATGCCTCATTAGAAAACTTTGTCTGACGACATTAGACAAGTTTCAACTACCAACTAGGTAGAAATAATGAAGGATAAAATGCCTATAACTACAATTCAAGAAAAGGAGCAGTGACCACCACCACCACCTACCACTCAAACAACAGTGATAGACATCATTGCAACTACCCAATGATTATGCAAATACAAAGAATGGCTCTTAAGTAAACAAGAGTAAAGAGTAGGCATGAGTGGTGGGGATCCATTTGTATATAGACTAGCCATGGGTCACCTTAATGAGGTGGCCTGAACAATCAGTTTTATGGTTGAGGGTGGATCCATTTTCTTAGCCCAAAGAACACAGCTACCTACAAGGTCAAATCTAAGTGCCAGATAGGTCATAGTATCTCTCATAGAATAATGGCCACTCCCAGAAAATTCTAGGAATGTTGCAACCTGATCGGTGTGCTTGGTGGAGGGTGAATGAGCAACTATTTTGGTGATGTAGCAGCAAGGGTAGGAAATAGCAGCAGAAGTGGTCATTGACAGGATTGCCAAAATGTTAAATGCACCTACGACATCTGCACCAAACATCATTGCACTCAAATATGTGTAAACATCTGTAGGAACTATAAGTGGCAGAATAAGCATAGCATAACATGAGGAATTACTAAATCGACTAGTGGGAACTGGGAAACCACTTCTGGATGTTTTTGACCTTCCAGATAACATCATTGCAACCCAGTCAGAGCTGCTAGAGGCAAGGGGTAAGAACATTATATTGAAGGGGCAATAGCCAGGGAGCAGAATGAATGCCTGGCTATAGAAATTGTTGAACTGAGAGCCCATATTACCGACCTTGTGTTTCTCAACTTAGTACTCATAAGAGATGAAGCTATGCAATAGGTTCAGTCTAGGCTTAAAGGGGTTGAGAATGTAATGGAGATAGTGGTGTTCTATAGATCCTTGTTAGAATCCACGTAGCATAAGATTCAAAAGGCCTTGGATCAAACCTACTAGAAGAATGTCCAATTGACTATAGAGAACCATTGCCTACAAAATGTTGATGTGCATAAGTAATAGTTAACAGATTTCATCCATCAACAGTAGGAGCAGTTGGCTAGAGAAAACACAGAGCTAAGGAGATTGGTAGTAGAGAATAGGAATCTCTCCATGGAGGAGGTATGCGTCCTTCACTAGAAGATTGCAATTGAGGTAGTCGCTTGGAAATCTAAAACTCTCAAATTTGAGATTGTCAAAGATCATTACAAAGAGCAGGTTGGTTTACAAAATGAAATAAATAAAAAACATATCCAATTAGTGAAGGCAAAGGTAAATGAAGCCCTCCAACAACTGTAGCAAGGAAGGGAATTTTGACAACCCATCGTTGATGAGATAGATTCCTACAACAAGGTAGAAATCCACATAAAGGAGTTGTAGATTGAGGAGATGATGGAGTATGTGAAGCTTATCAATCTTCATTACACAAATCTAGCCATGTTGATTGCCAGACGACAGTAGTCAAAGTTGGAGAAGTAGGTGGCTAGCTCATACTTGCTTTATGAGGCCAAGTTCAAGCATAATAAGGACACCAAGGACAAGCTTGTGATGGCTAATGTTGAAGTCGAAGTTCTCAAGGCACGTTTCACAGATCAAAGATTAACTATCAAGAACCTAGCTAGAAGGATGAATGACTACTAGGAGCTACAAAATGCAATAAGGGTGTTTGATATTAAATACAAACAATTCACTTCCTGGTTTGTCAATGTAAAGAAGATGTTCCCAATCATGCCCTGTCCATGGAATGTCTCCATTCTAGCCAACATTGGTGAAGCTACGTGGATCATGAATGATCCTCAGAGTAAGGAGGAGAAGATAAAGGCATTACTTGATGTCTTTTTCCTTCCATTGTAGGTTCTAGTCACACCAGGATAGCCACAACCACCTCAACTACCGCACGTGCCAGAAGCCTGCGAAGGTCCTTCAAAGCCTCAGGAGCCACCACCACTTGGGGCTGTTTAATCTTCACCACTATCTTCATGTTGTTAAAGGATGTGTTGTCCAAATTTTTGTAGTCATGTAATAGTATTCAATTTTGTGTCATGAACACGACGATTTTTGTAATTTGTTGATCTGTATACTTAGGCACTTAGTTTTGTCGAGTCAATTTGTTTTGTTTTATTAAGAGTCAATAAATACTCCCATACCTTCCCAATTTTGTAAAAGAACTTGAGGATGTGTTGTGGGGGTATGATGAAGTGTCAATGTGTTGCGTTGATGGGCCCTCGTCGACGAGGCCTCATTTACGTGGTGTTGCCCCATCGACGAGGCCACATCAATGTAGCGTTTGCTACGTTGACAAGGTCCCATCAATGGAGCCCTAGAGAAAAAACTATAAATACAAGCTCCCAGCCATGTTTATGGGCACAAGATTCATAGGAGTAGTCGAACTCTTGCAGTTTTTACATTTGAAAGTTAGGATATTTCTCCTGAGTGCCCGCAGTAGGAGTCATTGAGTGTATGGGTCTTTATTCGAGCATTGTTGTACCTGAGCACAACAGTGTGTATGGCAATAAAGACGAGCTTCTTGGTAAACCTTGCAGCATTCTGGATAACTTAAATGTTTTATTTGTGCATTCATTATTTTATTAAATATTCAATCAATTAAGCTAAATTAGACTTAAATCAATTACGCTAAGTAGGTTATGTACATAAGTATGGTACATAACCTCAGCAACGTTATTGCTTGGTATGCCTAGTAGCGTAGCGCTTGGTAATCCAGCAATGGATACCTGGGTTCAGGATGTGTACGAAAAGTGGAACTAGAAGCTTATGTTAGGATTAGTTAAAGATAGTTGGTTAAATTAAATTTGTTATTAAATTATTTTATATCTCTTTTCAAGCACCAAAACCATAAAACACAAAATGCTAAAAATTATATGCCTTGATTACTATTAACCATACCATTATGCTTCACAAGTGTAATTGGGAAGACAACAAATGACCTTAGGGCAAGGTTCACTTCTTAGAAGACTAGTGTACCGAAAACTATAAAGTTCACGGAATTTGATCGGATCGCATGTGAACGCTTTGTGATTCATATAGTTGGGCGTAGGGGTATCTCGTCACTCATCACTAATAAAAAAGTATTTTAAGGTCATCATCATGTTAAGTTGTTTACTTTCCAAATCATAAAAAAAATGGATTATATATCATAAAGCCTAAACTTGAGCTCATCTTGACGCTTATAAGATCCTTTCGTATTATTTCTTTTCAAATATCCAAGCCACATTCTTTTATTAAGAATTTTACTACTAAAACAGGAAAAGATCCTAGCCTTTCATCTACTACATTCTTTCAGCATTGTCCGGTTGTCCGTCTTCCCATCTTAATCCCTTGCTAGGATAAAAAAGGAGGGCCATTCTTAAAGTGCTTTAGAAGAAGAGTCTAACAAAGACTTTGACTAAGCTACTTACTCTATATGATTTCTTTTCCAGTCGCCTTGGCATTATGTCATTTTCAAGAAATTTCTTCAAGCACATTGCTACAATAGACCCTCTATTTCAAGGTCATGGAATTTTCTCCCAGCAAATTTTCCATTTAGTAAATTAAATATCAAGGTGTCAATTATTAAGTCATCTTCAACAAACTCTCTATTTCAACTTCATACAATTTTTTTCAACCAAATTGTTTCATCATTTTTAGTATACCTTTCATTTTAGTGTCATAGAATTTTCTCCAGGCAAATTTTTTGTTCCTTGAATTAAATATCAAGGTGTAAATCATCAAATCATTTTCAGCAGACCCTCTATTTCAACTTCATAGAATTTTCTTCAACCAACTTGTTCCATCATTTTTGGTATGCCTTTTATTTCAAGGTCATAAAATTTTCCATTCTCTGAATTAAATATCAAGATGAACATCATTAAGTCATTTTCAGACTCTCTATTTCAACTTCATAGAATTTTCTTCAACCAAATTGTTCCAACATTTTCAATATACCTTTCATTTGAAGGTCATAGAATATTCTCCAAGCAAATAGAACAAAGTACTTCTGAATTTCTTCACTTACAATTAATATCATTAAGAAATTGCTTATTCAAAGAGAGAAGCAATTCCCTTGTATCCTGGGCTAGGTAAACTTTTTCACAATCAACCTAAGTTGAGTTTAACTTCTTGTTATCCAAACCGTTTGTTCACGTCAAAGGTGGACTGCTAAATCCGAATCGTGACAAAAGCGTTGCTAAATTTTCGTTGCACTTATCTCTACATGCACGTCGTGACGGTTGACGAAGACTTTAAAATATTTGTGTTCCAATTTCCAAGTCATGTCTGAAAGAAAGAAAAATTGATTTTGACAGATATGCTCCACTGACTGAGAATGCAGAATAGGGGCGCAGCCGGTGTTGACTTTTACCGACCATTTTTCACTACTCCCGAGTATGGCATGGTATGCCCATCAATCCATTGCATAGCAAGACATCAATCCTACGCGTATTCATTGTACTATTTACCGTCGATTCATACTTTCCACTTTTCTCCGGTAGGTTGTGGTTATTTTTATTGTTTATGCTTTCTCTTTTTCTGGTGTGTTATCTTTATTTGTCGATTACTTATTGAACGGTTGCTACATGACTAATTATTAGTTAAAAACAATAAAGGTTAAAGCATCACTTAATAAAAATAATTTTTATTCTTTATACTTTCTTTTTTCCTTATGAATTAATTATTGGATTGTTTACAAAATGAACGATTGTTAATTAAAAATATTGAATAAGAAAGGTTAAAGCATCATTTTAGAAAACGTATTTTTGTTATTTATGCTTTCCTTTCTTTCTCCTGTATTTTATCTTATCGTTATTTTTATTTGTCAATCAATTATTGAACTTTTTACTAGATGAACAATTATTTTTAGCAAAGTTGAACCTATGACTTGGATTTTAAGGCTAAGACTCTTACTACTAGGCTAACACTTCAGTATTAATTTTGATAGCATTGTTTTATAAAAGGTTAAAGTATTATTGCATTTAAAAACCAAAAGTTTAAAATTAGGTACAAGTAAATTTCCCATATGTAAATATTTAATACTACAACTTATTTGGTTCAAAGTTCAATATTGCATCCTTTTGCATACATGAGCCTAGGGTGTATATGAGAAAAAATGATAATGTTACCCTTTAATAAATAAGTGAAGATTTAATTTACAATTGAAAATGGTAAATAGAAATATGTGAATGTGTTTAACCTCATTATTTCTTTGATGTATGAAACAACACATTAGAAATTAAACTAGAAAACTTGTATATGCAATTTATAAGTATTCCACCTTATATTCTTTGATAGAAGCAATGCTAAATTTTCTAGGTAGCAATCCTTATGTGCACATCATGACAATTGTGGACTTTGACGAAGACTTTAAGAGAAGTCTATGTTCAAACTCCAAAGTCTTAAAAACTTTGACAAATACCCTCACTTTGAAGATACTCCCACGCCATTTCAATACTTGCATAAAGAATGTTTGGTAAAGTGACTATGAATTAAAGTGTAGTGTTTGAGGCATGATGGCTAAGTGAAGTTTAGCATAGTATAGTGTAGTATTTTTGGCTAAGTAATTAGAGAGTGAAGCTTAATTTCTTGAATTATTTAAATAATGAGAAGAATGTTTGTATTTTAAAAAGTTTAATTGTCCAAGGCTTGCTCCTTATGATTTTTTTTTCATAGCTTTTTTAAAATGCCCTTTATACCCTTATGATTTTTGCAATGTTATTAGAACCTAAATAACTTATGGCAATAGGCATTGTTCTTTGTGAAATATTTCATTTTATCTTTGTTATCACTTTTTGTTTTACCTTTTAAAAACTCTAATTCTAAATAAAATCATTAATTTTTTTTAAATAATTAAAAGTGCTATATAATAGGTTCGTGGAACCACTTTCTAGAACTAAATAATATAAGGTTTTACTCACAGCATTCAAATTCTTACCACATAGGCATTAGATTCAACCCCTTTCTCTCAACATAGCAAACAATTGAATGAAATAAGATATCTTTGAAAATAATGTAGAGGCAAATGAAATAAATATTATTTAAAGTACCCAATAAAGGTTGAAAAAGAAGTCTTTCAATGTTCCACATCTTCTTAGTATTCTAGTTAACTCTAAGAGTTGTTCAAGTATAGCACTATACTGTGAAATAAATCTTTTGAAAATCTTTGTTACTTATAGCACAAGCTCATACAAGTTTTGAATGAAATTTCTTATCTCATTTATATGTCTAAACTAGTAAATAGTAGTTGTCCTCTTGATTCAACCTCAAATGCAAATTTATAGATGAATTATCTTCTCCATCTTCTTCTAAGTGGAAGAGTTTATTATTATTATTGCTATATTTATAATATTCTGTATAGTATTACGCATTGGTTAGGATGTTAGATATTGTCTTTTCCATCTATTGTTAGGTCTTGAAAATAAAAAGCAAATTTAATAAGTTGTCCTTGTATCTTGAAGTACTCTACCTATCTCCATGTGACCTTATATGGATGTTTTTTTCCAAAAAACCCCATAACTCAACATTGCCTAGTGGAATTGAACTTGTGACAAGTAGTTTCATACCATTAAGCTAATGCCTCATTGTTTTCACATCCCTCTAATTACTTCATCTATTGTATTAATGCATCATACTGAATTCCATTGTTATCATATTTATTGTAATCTTATCAACATAGAATGAATCATTCAACATAGAAATATTAGTATTAGAGAATTGTTTACTCAAATTGTATCCTACCATATTTTAATTTCGTCATCATTTCTATATTACTTCATTTATCACATCATAATTAGTTTTAGTTGCTTATTAGACACCAAATTAACTCAAGCTATCCAAGTCATTCAAAAATTTGGTTAAATACTCAATGGAAAATTTGGATTATTACTTTTCCCAAATTAAAATTGGAGGATCAATTATGCTTCAATACATTTAGACAACTTGGTAACAAATTAGTTCTTATTTACAATGGCACTCTTTGCAACATTCATGGGATTTTATTGAATGGATGTTTGTTTGGTGGGCCCCTTGTTGTGGAAATACTAGTACTTTAGCTACATATGATTCTCACATAAAAAAGAATTAAATTTAATCATAAAGGAATTCTACATATTGTAGATTTTTCTCTAATACAACCCCTTTAGTGCCATTAGTATGGAAAGAATTCCAAGCTAAATTAAAATTAAATAAAACACATAAGGCCTCTTGTCAAACTTTACATGATAGGTGTTTAGCAGTTTTCTTAGGATCTTCTTCTCAAATCTCATCTTGTTTTTGGGATAATTTGGTTTGGTCTGATGATGTTAAAATGGTTCATTTTTCTATTGCAAAAGGTAAGTAGTGATTTGATAGAGAGAAAGCTCCTTTTAACATCCTTAATCATACATGGAACACTCCCAATATTGAAAATGATTGGATACAAAGGTTTAAGAGCATATTGAAACTTAGGATTAAGTTAAAAGTGTAGTTTTTTGCTTGGTCTTTATTATATAGAGGCATCTTACCTTCCTGTTGGTTGTCGATTGCAAATTCTTGGTTTTGATAATCCAGTTTGTCTAGTTTACTCTCATGAAGACTCTATTGAACATGTTTTTGTTTATTGTTATTTTGCTCAACAAACTTGGCAATGGTGTTTTTTAGTTCCTAGATTTCAAAAATTCTAGAATTCTTCTACTTATGTCATTTGTGTAGAGACAATAAATAATGACACTTTTAATAATTTTTTTTGAATATGATTAGGCTTAATGTTCTATTTTGCATTTGGAAGCATAGATGTGATGTGATTTATAAGAGATAATCTATAGTACGAAATTTCAATTTTGAGATGAAGTTAATTCTTTATATGAAATTTTACTTTAGATTCATGGTAAGAGAAGATAATGTGATACATGAGCTATAGGTAATTTACGTGATAAATTGATGACTATGGCATTATTGGTCCACCATGCAAAACCCATAGTTTCTTGGTCATGGCTGGGTAAAGTAAGAGATCCATTAAAGAGTGCTTCCACGAAGTAAAACCTCCTTGGATAATATAAGGTTTTCATGATATCAATTCTCTCTTTTATTCTTTATGTGCATAAAAGGATGCTCTATGGATTGTTCCTCAATTGCTTTAGGAATATTTATGATTTTCTATCATTTGTGATTCAAACTACATTTTAGTTTATTTTGATTTATAGGAAACCTCTTGTTGGAAGTGAAAATTTGAAAGAGTGTGTTTGACATAGGGCAAGATTAATCATTTTCCTACTTCAAAAGGAAAGTTTTTCAAAATTAGTTGTAAAAGTGAAAACTAGTATTGGCATGCCCAAAACTATTGAGCCTTTCATTTCTTTCCTAATCTTTTTATAGATGTTTTGAAACTACGATGTAATGAACTTTATGTTTAGGGGGGGTGTCGGACCCCAAAAAGATAATTTTATTAATAGAAAACAAAATTTAGTACATAAGCTACTTCAAGACATATAGATTGAGGAAAGGAGGAAGAGAAACCGTATTGACTGAGACTATTATAGAGGAAACATGATACACTTAGCATTCCACAGGGTGTGGAAATGCATTCCAAAGATCAACCATTCACTGAAATGTGTGTATCTTTTCCTGGATGTGGATTGTCGAATGAGAACAAAGGTGGAAGAAAGAGGAAAACGGCCAAATGGTGTAGAAAACTGTGGCTTAATTAGGAGACTTTCTTCTGAAGCAAGGCTTGATTATGGTGATTATTTGGATCTCCGATATGACTCCATGGCTGCAATAAGAAAAACAACTGGTTAGTATTCATCTTGAATTTTGGGGCTTGAGATATAATTTGGAAGTGAACATGTCGAAGACTTTGCATTTTTTCCGAAGTAGTTAGTTGTAAGGAGTTTGAAATAATTGTCTTTTGAAAAAGTGTGGTACATCTACGTTTCCAAATATTATATAAGATGATGGGCCTAAGGATCTTCCATAGGAAATGAGAGTTTTTGGACCTGATAGGTAAGAAACCAAACATTACGGCCTCTTGTGTAAGAGTGCATGAGGGAAAAACCTTAGAAGCCCATTCCCATGCATGCTGAGAAAATGGGCAAAGCCAAAAAACATGGACAAAGGTTTCAGGGTCATTACATAAAGGGCACTTAGGGGAGTGAATCCCAAGGTATGCTAAACGTTTCCCGATTGGGAGACCTTGATGAAGAAAACACCAAAGGAATTGTTGAATTTTGGGAAGAGTCGGGAGATGCCAAATTTGGTTGAAAAGAGGGATCCAAAAATCCTCTGATTCTTGTTTATTCCAAGATCGATTACAGCGTAGAATGACTTCGGAAGAATCGTGTAACAATTGGAAGGGAACATGTGGCCGATAAGGAAAAATTTTTGACCCATTAGACCAATAGAGGCCATGAAATAGACCTTGGATAACACCATCTAGGTGTAATGATTGATGAAGAAATGTATGTGTCTGGTGGAAGCAAAGCCGCATTGCTTTCGAAGCTCCATATAGGTTTTCAAACGCTTCCCAAGAAATCCATTGATTAGCAAGACGAAGACAGTTAAGGGAAATCACTCCCTTCCGGTACCAAATAATGGCTAATCTTGCATTAGTAATGGCAAGAGGGGCAGGGGTCAAGGGTAACCACCAAGGGCACAACATGGGAAGGAGAGTAGGGTTAAGATGGATATTAGACCAACTATATGATGGTGGAGAACTTGCCAAGCCTTCCATATGCTTTGGAATACATGGGAACCAGGAATGGAGATAGAATGAGGAGAGAAAATCCAACTAATAGGATGGATGTTTTTCCAAAAAGGCTTATGTTTAGGAAAACTTTGATGAAGCCTGATGAGACACGACATGCACTGTGCTGCGATATCACATCTTCCCCTGCGATATCGCGT
>MNCI01006791.1:1288943-1313694 GCA_015680685.1 Gnetum montanum | reverse complement strand
TTTTCCATTGGACATTGGGGTAATGGGCCCCATAAAGTCTATTCCCAAAATGTCGAAGGGTTCTAAAGGTTGAATCCATTGTTGTGGATCCTCCATTCTAGCAATAATTCCCCCATCATGTTGGTAGTGCTTACAAGATCGGACAAATTGATGGGCATCCTGAAATAATGTTGGCTAGTAATATCCTACAAGCAAGATCTTAATAGCCGTCCCTGCATAGTGATCTCCACAAGGGCCCTCATGAGCATCTTGGAGAACTCTCAGTTGGTCTTCCTCGGGCATGCACCATTGAACCAAGCCATTAGGACATACTTTGTAAAGTTATCCATTGATCTCCATGAAGTACTTGGCTCTGTGAAGAAACAGTTGTTTCTTCCTAAAGTTCAGCTCCTGGGGTGTTTGTTGAGTAAGGAGATAGGTGAGAATGCTACTATACCAGTTTGTTTTCGTGGGTTGGTTATTCACTAAACTGGCAAAGAGGGCCTCATTAGGAAAATGATCAGACATTACATAATCATCCTCTTTGATGTCCCAGTGCAACCGAGATAAATGATTTGCAACTACATTCTCAGTGCCATTTCGATTGATCATCGTTAGATCAAACTCCTATAGGATTACCAATCATTGTATAATACGAGGGTTAACTTTTGGTTTGTTCATGAGGAACCGGATTGCATTATGATCCGTGTGGATGAACACTTTGTAACCTAACACATAGTACCTAAACTTATCTAGTGCAAACACTACAATCATTAATTCTTTCCCGGTAGTTGTGTAGTTAAGTTATGCATCGATGATACTTCTACTTACACAGTGAATGTAGTAAGGACGTTTTTGATCATCTAACTGTGTAAGTACGGCTCCCAAAGCATAATTGGATGCGTCAGTCATTATTTGGAATAGTCAGAAGCTTGTAGAATGGGAGTTTCTACAAGATTTTGTTTCAAGGTTTGGAATGCTCGTTCACATTCCCTGGTCCACTCAGATGGTATGTCCTTCTTTGTTAGTTCTACCAATAGTTTGGCAACCTTGGAGAAGTTCTTAATGAATCTCCTATAATAGCCAGTGTGTCTAAGGAATTACTGAATGTCTTTGACAGTTTCTGGTTGACGGGTGATTCCTTGGATGACCCTAACTTTATCTAGGTCTACCTCTATTCCTGAATGTGAAACCTTATGCCCAAGTACTATGCCTTCTTGGACCATTAAATGGCTTTTCTGCCAGCTGAGCCTTAAGTTGGTTTCTATGCATCTTTTCAGCACTTGCTCTAATTGGTCAAAGGCTTGATCAAAACTTGTTCCATAAGTGTTGAAGTCGTCCATAAAGACTTCCACTCCATTTCCTATTTGTTGTTGGAATATGCTTAGAACTAGGCGTTGAAACGTGGCAGGAGCATTGCACAAGCCAAATAGTATTTTTTTTATATGCAAACATTCCCCAAGGACTGGTGAATGTTGTTTTGGTTTGATCTTCTGAGGCTAACTATATTTGGTTGTATCCACTATAGCCATCTAGAAAACTATAATAGTGATGCCCTGCTATGTTGTCTAAGACTTGGTCAACGAATGACAATGAAAAGTGATCCTTAAATGTTGCCATGTTCAGTAGCCTAAAATCTATACACACCCTCCATTTGCCTCCCTTTTTAGGCATGATCACTAGAGGGCTAACCCATTCGCTATTAGCAATGGGATATATGAACCTAGCCTTAAGAATTTGTTCTATTTCTTCTTTTACTATTTGCTTCAATTTTTGGTTCAATAACCTCTACGGTTGTTTTCGAGGTTTCATGGAGGGGTTAGTGTAAATCCTATGCTGGCATATCCTAGGATCTATTCTAGTTAACTTGGGGTATAACCAAGCAAAGGATTTTGACCACTTGTTTATCACTTTCAGCAGTCTGTTTTTTTGTTTGGGAATAAGTCTTGCGTTGATGATCACCGATTTTCCATTCTCAAGGGTCATATACTCTAGACCGGTGGCCAATGGTTTCAAATCTAGGGGCTCTTGTTTAAATCTCTCAGGAATTCCCAACTTCTCCCAGTTGATGTTTTCAAGGTTAAGGCTTGGAAGTTGGCAAGGGACTTGCTCTAGTGTATCTATGCTTTCAATGTAAGCACTAGTTATTCCCTCAGTTAGTTCCATCCATGTTAGTGAGTTGCTCTCTTGATCAGCCATCAGCCACTAGGTGTCTTCTTGTCGTGTGGCTGCTGCATACAGGAACTTTTGTATATTAATGTCTTGTGCACACCGATTGCATGCAGGCAATGCTAAACTTTGCATAACCCATGATCTCTGCATGCAATTGCACCCTGTGTCACTGTATGCGATGCATGGAACTTTCTTCTTCTCAATCTTTCCAAAAGTGTTCTTCTTGGATATTTCTAGGGAAAGATCCTAGATTCCAAGGCATGCATCTATAGTACTTAGCCATGCTCTTCCCATTATTATTGGGAATTCCCCTTTACCGTTGTTCACTTGTATCACTAGGAAATCAGCTGGATATGATCACCCACACACAATGGTAATGATGTCCTCCACCAGTCCCAAGGGGACAGTGATGGACTGGTTGGCCAACTCTAGGTGAATATTGCTCTTTCTTAATGGAGGTAGGTTCCAGGCTTTGTACATCTCTTGTGATATTAGGTTGACTCCGGAACTTGAGTCCAGAAGAGCCTTTACATGGTTCATTCCCAGTGACTTGGAGGTAGATTAGAGGGCTTCCAGGATTAGAGAATTTCCTGGGAAGGTGGCCCATCTTAATCCAGTCAGTAATGGCATGTGTTAACATAATCATATGCGTTGAAGGTTGGTGGAATTACCTTGGGTTACCTTGGGGATAAGGTAACCGTCGAGGTGCTTGCCGTTTATTAAATCATGGGTTGAGTGCATACACCCTAGAATCTTGTAGATGTGAGATTACTAGGCAACATCCCTTAGGATGGTCGTATTGGCATATCTCACATCCACTGTCATTGTCTGTGTCTGAATCCACAACCTCTTCGGTGATGGCGATTTTACCCTTACCCTTGTTATGTGCATTGTCTACTTCTCTCTTTTTCTTTTTTTCATGCTCACTACCTTGCTCTCTAGACTCCTCTACAATTTTAAGAATAATTTCAAACCTACTATCCAGGGAGTCCCACATTTGGTCTACCTTTGCCGATACTTTGATTGTTAACTTTTGGAGTGGAAAAGTTTTCCTATTCACCATCTCTTCGAGTGGTGACTCTTCTTCCTCCTCACAGAATCTCACTGCCCTTTTTTGGAGGGAAGGATCTCGATTGTACTCTTCTGCACTTTCTCTTTTCCGTAGCTCATCTTCTTCTTTGGCTACTTGCTCTAGCAATCTATGGATTTGATGAGACCTAAGCTCCGATAACCTTCCTTGGGAATACGTCCCAAGGGTTCTTCTTGTTTCATGCCTAAGTCCATCTACAAGATGGCATAGTTGATCCCACTGCGAATAATCATGGCTAGGGCAATAGNTTTAATTTTTGTCATTCGTTTTCTATATTTTGCAAGGCACATGCATCATGGAATTCTTGTAAATGATTTTGAGGATCAGCATTGTATCACCCTTCAAATAATGGGATGTTGTTTATGTCTAACCTCTTGATCCTACTATCCTTTTGGTTCCTTGTGGGAACTCTTATGGCCTCTGTTATATCTAGCATGCTTCTAGTTGCGAGTAGGGGTTCTTCATGATCATCTCGTTCATAGCGTCTATGGTGTCTACACAGTTCCCTACTCTCCCTTCTTCCATTCCTTGATTCCTTAGAGTGCCCTTATTCTTGTTCTTGACTGTCTCATCGATATTTTTTGCTCTGTTTCCCTTTATCCTCATGGTTGGTTTCATTATGACTACGTCTGAACACCTAAGGAGAGGGTGAATGTGACGATGAAGGTGAAGAAGAAGGAGAACCATCACCATGATGGTGTTTTCTACCTTCTCTTCGGTGGTCCTGGCCATGATCGTGATCACGATCAGAACGTTCGCCGTTATCGTGTGGTTGTGTTCCTTCTTTGAACACTTTGTGTTCGTGGGTATCAGAACCAAGGTTGTGAATCGTGGAGTGTAGGTTCTGATACACCACCTCCTGACCATTGTTAGGAGGAGGAACATCATTCAAGACATGTAGAGCGTTATGGGGCCATTTACCCTTCGAGGATGTATGATATCTCTCTTGTCGCAAGTCCCTTTGACGTTGTGCTTCTGTGGGATGGTAGTCCCTTGTGTCATGATTGCATGCAACATATTCTACATACAAAAATGACATGCCTATTCATGAGAGAGCACGAAGTAGCATGTTGGGGACTGATCGGTCTGGAGGCAACACTATGTTACCTTCCAAGTCTCTCCAACGTAGTTGTTCATCTTGATGGAGAATAAAGGTAAAGTCAGGTACATACTCATCGTGATGAGTATATACCACACGAAATTGTTGAGGAACTGACAGATCTTGGTTACGTGTGTTATGCTACCTACTATCTCTTGTGTTAGTCCTAGGCAGTGAAGTGCTCTTATGCGAAGAAGAAGACATTTTATCTTGTTCAATGTGCGATTTACCGTTGTCTTATCTTTCCTTGATTAACCCTAAGGGATCGTTCTAGCGTCCCAATGATATGAATGATTTCCTATATTCTACGTAGCGCACAAACAACTAAGTCCCCAGCAACAATGCCAATGATGAGTGGCGAGGTACCCCTACACTCAACCATATGAATATGAGCGTTTCACGCACGATTTGATCAAACCCCAAGGACTAAGTGCTTACGCGCCTTAATGGAACACTCAAGGTTAATCAATCGCTTTCTTCCCAAACTTACTTGTATTGTCACGGTTGTATGGTTAAGTAAGCTTGAGGTATATGATTTTTATACTTTTTATCTTTTTAATGTCTTATGCTAATAGGGGAAGGTAAAGAGATTTAAGTGACTAACTTACATTAACTATTCACTAACTAAGTTCTAATTTTTCCTAACACCAGTATCCGTTCTCACTTACCGCACACATCCTGAACCAGTGCAACGTTGCTGGGATTACCAAACACTAGTCGTTACTGGGTTACTAAGCACTACACACATGNCTTTATTATCGTACACAAATGTGTGGTTAGGTACAAATTCTTGGAATAAAGATCTGTTCACTCTATGACTCCTACTGCGGGCACACAAGAATTATTCTAACTCTGGAATGGTAAAACTGCAAGAGTTTAGCTAAGGGTCTAAGTCTAACTCTCTTGAACAAGGGAAGCCACCTCTTATTTATAGAAGATGAGGCAGGACGCGAGATCGCGACTCATCACTAGTCCTTCCTAGGACTAATGTCTTTAGCAGATTCTACTTTCATTTGGATTGACTAAGTGTTATTCTTCATAATAAACTATTATTAATGCCCCTTCTTCCTTGTATTTACAACATATTGATCCTAAATTCTTATCTAATCTACAATGGACCTTTTCCTTATTACTCCTTACAAGTTCTTCCATCTATGATCCATAAGTTCCATATATGATCTATGACTTATTATATATTTTATGAGTTGTTCCATCTATGTTGATTTATTATATGCTTATAAATTTTACAAGACATGACTCATAACTTCTACTTCATAATTAGCTAGAACCTTTATAAAAATCCTACCTTTCTTAACTTCATTATAAACATTTTTTTATTTTTTATTTTGAGTAACTAATGATTGCATATCAGCTTACAAGAACACTTTAATACTGCTGAGTTTTCAAGGCTAACCTTTTAATAAAATTATGTTTTATTACGTTACGATAACCTGAGTTTCCAAATTTGACCTTTTAATAAAATCATGTTTTAGTGAGTTGCAATATCCACATGGTTTACCTATAAAGCAAATTTTGAAACAATGTGAACAACCTATAAAGCAATGCCATTAGATTTATTGTGAGCAATTCAAATCCTTTATAAGAAACTATATATGCATCTACATTATAGTATTTCAAATGATAGTGTCATAATACATAGCACTATTAGTGTTAAGTAGGGATTTCCTCTTTCCCCAATGCTATTTGGAATTTTCATTGATGAATTGGAGGCATGGATGCAGGAGATTGATAACAAATATTCATTCTTTGTACACAACTTCCTAGTTAACATTCTACTATTTGCAAATGATGTTGCATTGATCTCCAAATGAGTGAAAGGCTTACAATGTGTGTTGCAAATTTTAGATAAGTTTTATTCAGACTTTGAAATGCAAATTAATAGCACAAAACCAAAGTTATGGTTTGTAGAGTTCAAAATAAGAATTTTAATTTTTAGGTTGAAAATGCAATTGAAATGGTTCCAACATATAAATATCTGGGCCTTGAATGTTCTAATAATTACAGATGTCATACATGTATGTCTCAAAGAGTGGCAGGTGGCATGAAAGCTATGTTTGGACTTAAGAGTCATATGCAAGAAGACCATATTTTATGATGGGTTTGCATTGTTGTCATTCCTAATATCCTTTATGGATGTGTAGTTTGGGGTCCTAACATTGCAAGTAAATATTGGAAAAAACTAGAAAATGTGCAAAAATGTCTTTTACTAGAAGAGTTTAAGGTAAAGCCACAAACACAATAGGAGATCATGCTATGCTTTTGGAAGCTGATTTGATGCCATTACAGATTGAAGTTATTTGTTAATTTGTGACTTATACACATCACCTACTCTATAGAGCAATGACGATAAAAGTTCCAAAAAAGTTTTGTATGCATCCCCAAGACAAAGGATGGTTTTAGCATGGAAAGATGTGGCTTAGAAAATGGAATATTCTAGAAACTATTTTACATTGCAACCCCAAAAAATGTTAGAAAACTTGGTTTGCAAAAATTATAGAATGCTATTAAAGGAAAGAAAATTTTTTATTTGAATAATATTAGAGGAGGTATCTCTACACAGGTCACTTACCTCACAGCTAATATTCCTTTCAAGTTGTGCATTCAAATTAGCTGAGCATGGTAGGATCTCACTATTTTAGAATTGAAATAGATAGATGATACAACATTCCATGCTAAGAAAGAATTTGCATATTTTGTAATAGTAACACCATTAAAGATGAAAATCATATTTTTCTCCAATGACAGCATATAGAAGAAATTCGAAGAAAATGCAGTATCCCAACTGATAATCTTGCTGAGTTATAATCTTGCTGAGTTATTTAAGATAGAACCAAGAACACTTCCGAATTTTATAAATAATATATATTTAAAGCTCATGAACCAAGAACACTTCGCAACTTTATAAATAATATATATTTAAAATAATATATATTTAAAGCTCATGCTTTGTATATTTCATCTGACCTCAGACGACATAAAATTCAGTTTCAGTTCTCAGACGACATAAAATTCAGTTTCAGTTTCAAAAAATGAATTATGAAAAACTCACAGTAGCAGCACCATGAGAGGATGATTGACCTCGTGTCCAAGAACAAGGTGCATGCCGGTCCTACCCACAGCCATGATCAGCGAAATACAACACCCCGCATGGAGTAAATCTCGCTGAATACACACTCATATACATTGATCAGCGAAATACAACACCCCGCATGGAGTAAATCTCGCTGAATACATACTCATATACATACAAACAAAACAAACGGGCACTTTCCTGGTCCAATCTTTTGTTCAAAACATCTCTTACTATCAACTTCCCATGTGCCTTACCGCCCTCGCTAATTTTATCAGGTCCAACCTTTTATGGTTACAAAGCCCGTAGGCCGTCGATTATGAGGGAAGCCCGATTTCCTAGGGATCCTTTTTGAGTAACAGCATTTTCAAGATTCAAGCTTCAGTTCGTGATCCGTAGGTCACAATATTTTGGGGCTCCGCTCTTATTGCAGGTTAAAATGCTTAGACGTACCCACCTTGTTTTCGCAGCGAAAAGAAAAACCTAAACATTATCACCATGATCTCCTCCGAGTACCGCCCTTTATTATCGTCAGTCCCTCTTGCAAACATTTTCCTGTCCTTATTGCTTGGGACTTTTTTCTATACCTGCAACCAAATGTTACACTTTCTATTTCACTCGTGATTCAAATGTCTATTTCCTTCATTCGAATTACATGCTTATCATACTCCTGCTTCGGTGCTACGTGTTTCCTGTGGATATCCCCATTCATCATCCATAGAATCAATCAGAACATCAAGAACATAATTTTACACTTGCACTGTTTAAATAATCAGATCGGCATATTTCAACAATCATCATAAATGGATGAATCTGGCCGAATTATATTTAAAAGTCATAAAAATAATACCTAAATCTATTGATTTATTTATTATAAGAATCATGCCTACTCACCGAATCGACAAAATTTCTTTAACAAAATTTCTGATCCAACGACTAATTGTTAACACAATTACGACTCATAAAACTATGTTTCATATACATGCAAACGAAGTCTTTTAATGAAAAATCCAATACAGTATTTGTGACAATAATACAATGCTTGCGAAAGGCAAGGAAGTTATATACAATGACCATGACGGCACACATCCAAGAATATAATGGGTGGTATTATACAATTGCATGCATGCTTCATTCAAAGGTGCATATTACAGGAAAGGTAAACCAGGTGCCATGTAAGAGCAGTCATGGATACGAGATTGCAGAGCCAGGAATAGCCATGAATCACAGTGCCTCGCTTTGTCACCACACTCATCTTCTTCTTCACCTCCTCGTCCAAACTACTGCTATCCGCTGCTGCAGCGTTTTCCTCCATGCCTCGGCCCTCTTCCTTCTCTAGCCTCAGCCTTTCCATTATCACCTGCATAACATAGAGGTATTAATCGATTTTCACTTTGATCCTCAAATTCTCAGATTCACGGATGATAGAAACTCGGGAAAACAAAGATTTCAGTTTTCCGATAATCTTGTCACACCAATGATATAGAGGCATCATGCAGGAATTGTAGCTCTATATCCTCGTGCCTGTCAGTTTAAGCTTAATAAGCAATACAAAGTTGTTCCGAATACTCGTGCTGCTCTATATGAAAGGTTACAAGAGTCAACTACAGAAACTAAGCTGCATAAAAGCTAAACAAAACAGGTTAATCAAAAAGGGTTGCTATGGACACAAATTCGTAAGCTATAGAAAAGCTCAACAAGCCGATCGACAAAAAGAGGTTAGGATAAAAGGCAACTTGTTTTAGGGGAGCCTTTAACTACGATACAGAAATGTTACCACTGATTAATCAATGATCGAAGTAGAAGACTCCAATACTTCTCCAATTAAGCTATGGAAGATACGGATGCCTCCTTAATTTGGCCACCAATGATTTGTTGACTCCAGCTTCAATCAGCTTATTTCCCGACCCTGTGTCATTCCCTCTTAAAGCGGTTGCAAAATTGATCATCAAAATTCAAAAGGTTCTACCTCATTTAGAGAGTTGACCCTATCATTTTTGGTTTACCATTAAAGATCTCAAGACTAATCTCATTGTACCATACTTCAAATCAGTACAATTTTTACTGCTATTGAAATATATTCGCCTTCTGCTAGCAAAAAAGGTTAGAAAATGGAAAATAACCTTCTTTGTAAAAAAAACATCTTGCGAACAAGTATTCTCCGAACATTTAATGCTAAATCCAAACAATTTTACAAATAAATAGACTCTAATATATGGATTGAAAGGCCAGATAGTGGTAAATAAAAGCAATTATCTGTATATTTTCAATGCTACTGATCATCTGGTAAATAGTGCCGCTTAAAAACTTACGGCATGTTACCTTGGAAGCAGCACCCTGGAAGTAAAAGGGGAATTTGAAAATTGAACTTTTAAATGTAAAATAAAATCTACATTCAGTGCTAGACTGCTACTCCAAATGACACTATTATTATAATCAAACGGAGCGTAACATAGAAAAGAAGGACGCTGCACATACAGGCGATTCGCTGTATCCTTTCTTCACTAATAAAACATCCTTCCTTCTCATCGTCATGGTCATGAAAGAAGAAGCAAAAGTCTTGTTTGTGTTGTTTAAACTTTACCTTGGTAGCAGCAGGCTCCAGGTAGAACATGTTAAGGAAAGCAGAGAGGAGCGAGAGCAGCAAGGGGGGCAGGCAACGCAAGGGAGGCTGTAAAGCACAGAGGCTAGCAAGTGCAATGCCAAGGGTGCAGGCAAGAGCTCTGAAGTAAAGCACATAGAGGCGCCTCTGCACCACTGCAAAAGCCTGGCGTTGCAGGGCTTTTGCCACAACTTGGCCCTGCGCCAAAGTTACCCACACTGCAGCGCCATGTGCAGTGGCCACGGCCAGCACATGCACAGCCCTGGCCACAGCACGCAAGCTCGGCACCTGAACCCACAACCGTTTTTGCTCTTGCCCTTGCCTCTTCATTTTTTTGCAGCTCCTCAGCCATTCTGCTGCAATTGCTGATACACGTTCCCTGGCTGCTCTGTCTTGTGAAGATCCATGCATGCCCGCTTCGTCTGTACAAGCGGGCTCGGTATCACAAACTTGGGTTCTGTGCTCTAGTCCCAGGAGGTCCATAGCTTTGCTTCTGGCCGCCTGCATCGCCTCCTCCATCTTGCCTTTTGCCGAACTGACGGCTTCTACGGCTTTGCCTTTGGCAGAATACAAGGATTCCTCTGCCTTGCCTTTGACAGCACGCATGGTTTCATCGGTCTTGTCTTTGGCAGAGTGCATGGCTCCTTGTCCCAATTCTGTGCTGGAATGGAGGGATTCCTGCACCTTGTCTTTGGCAGAATGTACTGTTTCCACGGCCTTGTCCTTTGCAGAATGCATGGTTTCCTGGGTATTGTCCTTGGCAGCGTTCATGGCTCCCTGTACCATGTCTTTGGTACAACGGAGGGATTCCTCCGCTTTGTCTTTGGCAGCATGCATTGTTTCCAGGGTCTTGCTTTGTGCACAATCCATGGTTTCCTCAGTCGTGTCTTTGGCACCACGCATGGCTTCGCCAGCATTGTCCGCAGCAGAGCTCCCGGTCTCTCCAGCCTTATCGTTTGCCTGCTGCTCCCCCTTCCCTGCAAATCAGGCAGAAAACGTAAAAATCCGAGTTCAGTGTTTACTCGATGCCTTAAAAACTTGCTTTTGATTGAATGGATGGATGCTGGGTCATGGGTTTCCGGTATTAAAAAGATTTGTCTAAGCATTTTTTACGGTTAAAGGAGGCAAACATTCTGGACATATACAAGATATGAATGAATTTCAAGGAAGCAAAATGTCTCGGTATCCATACATCCTCCTATCATCAACAACTTCAGAGTTCAAATTTTGTAATAAGTCGATATCTTTTCTGTATTAGTATTACAGAGAGAACAGAAAACACAAAGCCATGCAGAGCAACGTTTAGCATCATCACCATAACAAGGACAAGGACAGACATAGTAGGAACGAAACACGCACCTGCATGCTCAAGTAGTGAAGCAACGGAATCCGTAAGATGGTTAGCTGCTTGGCGAACGCTATCCACGCTGCCTGGGCCGGCCCAACCGCCAAAGTCTTTTGCATCCTCTGGAGCCGCCATACAACACAAATTCACATCACCCCACAAAAAGAAGCAAAATAAGTGTAAAGAACAAGAAATGATGTACCAAGAACAGAGGCAACACAATCCGCTGCACTGAAAAATGCTTACGATGGTGTTCTTGACGGAATTCATAGACGATAATCGTGTGACCCTGGCGTACCACCACATCCACATTGCCGTCATCAGCGTCAGCGTCCTTTCGTAGATGTTGGAGTGACGGGGAGGGCGACCAAACCAACGATGCCAGCAGCGTGGAGCACAGCATCCACAAAGTAACAACGTTCATCATCCTTGGCCAAAACAAACAAATTACAGAGTATAATCCGATATCTGCTCCTGTTGGATATCAAGATGCAGAGGCAGAGGCAGAGGCAGGGAATGTAAGGGACGAATTTGTTTGAGGCGCCCCGCAATATGCGGGAATGAGCGTCGACGTGTGGCATTCATGGTTACCCTGTGCCGACATGTGTTGTTTGACGTGTCCGTGCAGGGCTCCGACACACAGCGTTTCGGTTGTTCTTCTTCTTCAAGGCTGAATCCGGATTCCAGATTCAATACCGATAAAACCGGCTTTGCTCAAAAACAACTGCTTTTATGCGACAGTGATCGGCACCAAAAACCTTTTCCAACGGTGGTTTCAGAAAATCAAGGCTGATGCAACGGTTTCTCAGTTGTTACCAGAAGACGTGAGGGGGAAAGAACTGAATCAGTTATCACTCTCAGTAAGCCCTCAAGGAGGTGCAAGTTCAGAGTTTCTTGGTCTTCAAGGACAACAATCAATGTGCAATAATGAACCAGAATTGACTGAAAAACTGAAATTTTTATTTGGTTCAGGAAATCACTTTTAGTCGGTCACAAAACCTTAATCATTTTTAGAAAGTTGAAAACATTATTGAAAAACTCATATAATTTCTAAAGTGAATTTGAAAAAAAATAATTAGCAAATTATAATCAATAATTCATTTGAATCGTAAAGATAAGTAAAATAAAATATATATTTTTTCTTCTATTCTATGCTTTATTTACACAGTTTGTAAATAAGTTCCTCTCAATAAATTGATCGAGTAAACTGATCCAACTACCAATTTACTCAACCACCTGTCCCAAAAAAAACTGATGAAAGCTCATTTTTGCTATAACAATTTGATTCCTTGAACAAATTAACGATCACAATTAAACAAACTAAGGAATATCATTGTGCGCAAATTAAATGACAGGCAATGCAATAACAGAAATCCATATTCAATTAGGAGGGAAATTTTAATAGGAAGAGTTCCCTTCTACCACTCCACCATTTGCCCCAACAAAGAATTAATCTAAAAATATGACAAGTGTCCACCAACGCTCAACGTCGGTGGAGAATGCACTTCAACAAACAAAAAGACGATAAACGGCATGGTAACAAAGAAAAATATGCGACAATCGGATACAAAATAAATAAAAATAAACATTCATCATTTCCAGCGGAAAACAGATGCCAAAGAAAATCGTATTCTCAAGGGCAGCAATACCGAAACCATGATCGAAAAGGAAATATGAAACACTCTAAAAAAAAGCAACCTAAGAGAGAAACATGTCACCGAAGCTAGGGCCGCACAAAATATGTTTAAATAAATCGAGAAAAGTGTTGAAAACTCCAGTTTCCCAGTATATGCCGACCAAATACAAAACTGATCGGACAATAATCCCATCCAACCGGAAGTCAAACAAACACTGAAGCACCAACTAGCTATAATCAGATTTAACTTGTAACATTTCTAATTTTTAGAGTGCCAATATATCCATGGGCAAACTTTATCCCATCCTATGTTAACCGAATCTATGAGTGAAACTAATCACTCAAGTTTAACGTTGTTCACATTTCGAAATAAAATTGAAAACAAAATTTGATTCACCTAAATGGCAACAGCACCTTAAATATCTGTGTTCATACCCCTAAAGTCTATCTAAGAATCCAAGAAAACCAAAATGACCAAAATGGTAATAACGTCTTAAAGCCTGTCTTCATACTCATAGAGAGGAACAGTTTTGATCCTTGAGACCTTTACTCTTCCGAATATCCACCACAAGCTGTCCAGCTTGAGAACCTGGCTCCATGGGGTCAGAATTCCCAGTGGGGCTTTGCAGACGTTGCAGAGTGCAGAGTACTTGAGAACCCAAATGACTCAATAACAGGCAAGTACACCTTAATGTTGTAAAGTGGGGCTTTGCATTTCATCAAACACATAACCTCCCTCCCTTCTGGTGGAGAACACCATAAATACCACCACGTGCTTGCTCAGGAGCCTGGATCTCAACAAGATAAGCCGGCTCAAGCAGCCTGGGCTTAACTGTCAGCTGTGAAGCGTACATAAACCTTGTAGCAGTAGGAATGATCTGGCTTCCTCCTCCTCCTATGTGGATAGCATCAGTATGCAACACAGCATTGCAGACCTGGAAACAGACAGCTCTCATATTTTCCTCTGCAAGAGCACCTTCCTTGGAAGCCCACTGCAACGCAGCAATAACACAAGATACTGAACTCCCTTACACATATCAACAACAACCATGTTTGGACCAGTGGTTTCTGGACCAAAACACCAGATCTTCTTGGCTAACTCCTTGTCCCAGCCAAACTCTTCTGCATGTGCCTTGCGGTCATCCTTGGGGCCAGTACGACCTTCATCGATTGCTTCTGGTAGGCCCTCTTCCATTGGTCGTGCCTCGAGGTAAAGCCTGTTGTGCTTATTTGGAGACTTACTCATAACAGTGTGAGATGACCTCTCCAAAACAGTTTCTCTCCATGACACAGCAGGGTCAGAAACAATGATCTCTGCTCCACCCATGAAGTCCTCTTGCAAATCCTGAAGACAAAATTCGAGGTGAACTTCTCCTACACCAGCCACAACATGTTCCCCCGATTCCTTAATTCAACAGACAATCATGGGATCTGACTTAGTAAGACATTTCAAACCTTCCACAAGCTTGGGAAGATCAGAAGCAACCCTGCACTGAACAGAGACACGCACAACAGGAGACACAAAGAACTTCACCTGTATTTTTACCAACAACTTATGAATCAAATGTAACATCCAAGAAAAAAGTAAAGTACTTTTAGTTCTGATATACAAAATCAAAAACCGAATACATACAGTTGCCTGTCTTCTCCAAAACTCAAATCAAAAAATATGTGAAGACATCAAAAATTTAAAAATTAAAAATTATACACGATACTTCTCCTTCTTGTCTACGGCTACTCTTCCAGTTGTATTAAAAAATCAAGACAATTAGAATAATATTACAAAATATCCAACCAAGACAAAAGAGTACAAGTGACTGCAATTGGTAGGTCAAAAAACCTAACAATTGATAGATCTACCAAGTAACAGCATACGATTAAAACCGTCTGGCCCATCAATCATATAAAATGCTAAACCCTAGAATTATCCAATAGATCTAAGAAACGGAGTATTCCAAATACGCATTAGCATTGCTGCAAACTAAACCTTCCTCGAGCATCACGATAACCATTTGTGAAACTTCAATAAAGCCAGCCTAAATTGATCTATGTAGAAGAAAGTTGCAAATATACATTGGCATTCCTAAATACAAAAACCCTATAAAACATCAACTAACTTCAACATTAAAAAAAGATGAAATGCAGCGAACCAAAGATGCCAAAAATAAATCTATTCATGAAACACAAGAAGCAAAAAAGAAATACAGCAACTAAAGGCAAACTATAAGAGTCAGCACCTGTTCGTAGAAATCTCAGCTGGTGCCTGCGCAAAAAATATATGCAATATCGCCAACTTGGTATCAACGGCACCAACTTAATGCAACTAGCATATAACACACTTAAATTTAAATAAAAGAAAATAAGCCATGTCATGTTCTATAAAAGAATCAATAGCCTCAGAATATTTTTTTAAAATGTCTTTGGTTGTTCATTAAAGCTTTTCTTATTGATTAATACTCATAAATGGAATTTTGTAACACCTCAAAATACTAATATAATATATTATATTAGTATGGAATCATCACCATATTTTCCAAGAAAGAAGTTGATGAGTCATGTTTTGCAAGGCCGTGATATTGGGTATCCGATATCCGGGGCACAACCTTTGATGTCGGAGATCCAATATTGCCCCTTCAATGCTAACCTATAAATACCACACTTGGGTGCATAACCTATAAATACCACACTTGGGTGCATAGTTGGGACATATAAAAAGATAGACAAATAGATTTTGATGGATTTCACATTTTGTTAGTTTCCAATGCATGCCTGCAGTGTGATGTTAAGTCCACGTAGCTTTATTATTGTTGTTAATTGCTTAAATGTTTACTATTTTTCCTAGTTAATGTTGTCATTCATTGCCCCTTTATTCTTTCTATTATTAAGTGGAATGAGTACAACTAATCACAAGCACTTAAGTGTAACTATTTGGTAACCCAATAGCGTTATCGTTTGGTACACCCAATAACAGTATGCTTGGTAACCCCAGTAGTAGTTGCACGAAGTGCAAGACACGTATGAAAGGTTAAGAATGGATACTCATTGCTCATAAGCTAGTTCGATTTTACTTTCCATTGTTGATTAGATTAAACAAGTAATTTCTTTATCATCATTAGAAATAGCTTAGGGCCGAACAACATCAATCATCATATGCCTCACTTTGGACTAAATCATACATGACAAAGCTACCACTAGTCTAAGTGGAAAAATAGCAAACTGTGATCAAGGCATAACAATTTAGATGCACAACTAGTCCCATCCATGGAATTCGACTAGATCATGCATGAATGCTTGTGATTTGTATGATTGGGTGTAGGGGTAACTCATTGCTCATCAGAAGCTCTAACTTGTATGTTTATTTTTGAGTACTTCACATGATTATAAAATAAGGGGGGAGGGATGTGTTGAAACTTGAAATAATTGAAACATAGGTACACCACAAGATTTATAGAAGTTTATAGGATGGTGTGTCAGACCCCAAAAAAATGAATAATAATATAAAACAAAATCAAAGTACATTATATTATCAAAGAGAGAGTCTAAAGAAAAAGCTCAATGATTTTGGGATGCTTTTTCAAGTTTTCATCTTTACAACCAATCTTGAAAAACCTCCCCTCTAGGATAGGAAAAGAATTAAGTCTTACCCTTATTTAGAAGTGCCTTTGTGGGTTTTCACTTCTTGCTAAAGAGTTTCTTATAAAGAGAAGGAGAAAACTCTCTCTTAAAAAGAATACATCAATCAAAGATAATGAATAAATAGCAACACAAGTTGAAACCTTTCCATCCTTGAGCCTCCAAAACAAAAAGAAATCAATATTGTAGAAAACAAATTAATTGGTCATCTTTCATGGGGAGCTTTTTGCTTGAAGTTGTAACTAAAAAGTCACATCTTTGAAAATTTGGTATTTGACACATGAAGAGAGGTCATAGTTATGCTCTTATTGCTAGAAAATAACTGCACATCAAAACTTTCAAATAGAGTAGAGAACAAGAGTTGAAGATAATTTCAAATGCAAAGAAATGAAGTAGATAAAGCAGGTTAATCACTAAGAATGACTTCATTAATGCATGGTTGAAAGTTGTAACAAATTCTAGATGTTCATTTCTAAGCATGTCAAGCAACATGACACTCAAAAAAAAAAAAAAAACATTAAGGACATTGAGAAGAAACATTTTCCATATGTTTAAGACAAGTACCGATAGAAAGACTTTATTTAGCAAGACACCATAAAATATACAAATTTTAGGCAATGTAGAAGCTTAACAAATATCTTTTATTTTTCTCATCTAAAAGTGCAATAATAATTGCATTTTCCAAGCCTTACTGAATTTGTTATGAAAATAATCATTCTTTGTAAAAATCTTATAAGCAACTTTTGAATTAAAAGGAAAAACATGTCTATCATCCTTCAAAAAGATATTTGGAAAAGTCTAATGTAAATTATTAACTTTAAATAAAATCTCAAGATTAGAATTTAATTTTCAAAATTCATTTTCCTCTTTCTATTTAAACTATAGAGACTAGAGGCTTCATTCCAAATAACCCATTTATCATGCATATTCAAATAAGAAATTATAGTGATATCAAATCTGCTTTAGGTGGTACATAATCTAAATGCATTAGTAACCCAAGCTCCTTCATTAAAGGGAAGCCACCATGGGCTAATTTGCTTAAGTATACGTTTTGAAATTGTAATATGTTTATAATTCCAATATTTACTAAGCTTGCACCATGTCTTCTACATTTGTTCAAGAATTGGATAACTAAGAATAGAAATGGCTTAAGCAAAGAAGCATCCAAACATCATCTTCATTAATGCACTTTGTAATCCATTTTTTTGCAAAAGGAATTCCCTAGTTATAATAATTGATGAGGCCAAGCCCTTCATCTTTTTTGCTACTAGTGCCAATATTTTAAGAAACTTTAGAAAAACCTTTTCTATTTTGTTTACCAAACCAAATAAACAGACAAATAATACGATTAATTCTTTGATAAGAAGTTGTAGAAGGATCCCAATAATTGGAGTAATAAACATGATTTGATTAAAGCATTTTCTTAATAACTAAAACTTTGCCAACAAGGGTGAGTTTTTCTTTTTTCTTTTTTCATTTATCAAGCTTCTTTTCAAATTTATCAACCACACAATTGCATAAAATAGTAAGATTAGGCTCAAAAGAAAAATGTATATCTAAAATTTTGAAGATAGAATCTTTTTTCAAGATTTTCCAAGGCTTGAGAGTAACCCACTCATCAATATTTCCATTACAATAAACAACAAATTTTTGCCAATTAATTTGAGAGCCAAATAACATGTAGCATTTCTCCACTCTAGTTAAAAGAGTATTGATATGACGTAAAGAATTTTTTATCATAAAAAAACAAATCATCTGCAATGTGCATGTTAATCAATTGTGTATCTTGATCATCAATTAAAATTCCCTTCATGAAATTCCTTTGTAGATCATAATGCAAATTATGTGAAAGAAAATCTATAGCAATAATAAAAAGATAGGGAGCTTGAGGACAACCTTTAAGAACTGACAATTGAAGAGAAAAGGAGGAACTTAATCCAAAATTAGTAGCAACTTAAGCATTAACATCAATGAGTAGGATATGCACAAGTCAAATAAGCTAATTACCAAATCTTAATTTATAAAGACAAGAGATAATAAAATTCCACTCAATTTTGTTAGAAGCTTTGGCATAATCTAACTTAATAAAAGTAATGTCTTGGTTAGTATCAAAATCTCACTACATTCCATTCTAAGCTGCAATAACATTATTTAAGATATTTCTACCTTTAAAAAAACCAATCTACTCAAGTTTGAGGATATTTTTAATAATCTCCATAATTAGGCAAGCCATGCATTTAGTTAAAATTTTATAAGTATGTTAACGAGTTTATAACTCAATGCTACCTATTAGAATCAAATTAGTGACCTAGGGTTACCAAGCCAAGACCTGTACCACTAGGCTAATACCTCATTGTTAACTTTTGTTATTAGTCAAGACTTGTAAATGAAATTTGATCACATTTTAAAATGCTAAAAAAAATATATCCTATAGATGTGGAGTTATCATTCTATGTTTCAAAGAAGTAAAAACAATTGAAAATATTATCATTTACCTATTATATTTTGCATGATTTCAGTAAAAGGAAAATTTTTAGCAATGGCATTTTACATTCTAATTTTTTAAGTTTATAATGTTTACCATAGTTTCAAACCTATGAATCTTTAAGAAAAACTATGACACATCATATTAATGTGAGAGTCAGATGTCATAATTTTTCAAGAAAGTCATAACTATGAAGTGTTAGCCTAGTGGTAAGACTTTTGATTTGGAAACTTTGAGTCATTGATTTGAGTCTACTACTATGATTCTTATTACATTGTTAAGTTGTATTATTTACTTAAGTCCTAACAAAAAAATGGAAGCATGTTCTAAAATAAGTGTTATCTTGTCATGTCACTAGAAAGACATGTTACCCATGGTTGAAGATAGTCCTCTGGTAAGGTTGATGTAGTAATAACATAATGAAGACACATAATAAAAAATTTTTTTGAGGGGGTTCCACTAGAAAGACATGTTATCTATGCCTGAAGATAGGCAACTTCTTAGAAATTTCAAGATTTCTTGGACTTGCATTAGTTACAAGGCAAGAAAAATAAGTTACCCATGCCTAAATATACTTCTCTATCTAATAGCTAAGTCTCCTTCAAAATAAACTTCTTAATTAATAAATTGCTTCCTTAGGCTTCATTGTTAAGCAATGATATTTTTTACAATCTTGATAGTCTTATAGTTGTAAGTTTTGGAATGATACAATGCAATGTCACTGATAAGTGGTATGAACTTGGTTTGAATCTTAGACAGATAAGCAATGATTAGCTTAACCATGCATTAAAACAAACATTCATTATGCTTATGGTAAGACACCTAACATCCCATTTTCTACAATCCTTGCTACTATCATTCCACCTCACGGTTATATATAATTATAATTGATGATTTTACATGACATAGTGCTATTTTTTTTATTAAGGTAATACTAACATGTGTGTCTTAGAAGATAGATATGATTTACATTCAACTCCTTGAGTGCCAATAGACACTTATAAGCATGGTTATACAAGGACATTAATGGTAGGAGCTTGGTTTGGGAAGGACCTACTTATATAACTCTTGTGTTTCATACTTAATTACCAACTCCATGCCATCTTATACCTCCTCAATACATTAGCAATCGTCATTATTTCTCTATATACATACTTATAAAATCAACACCTTTTGATTAAAACATCTCCTAAATCTGAGTCAATTTACCTTGCTCAAATTCCTTCAACAACATTTTGACATAAGAATCCCATGTTGTAAGCATCATCTATGCTCAAAAACTATTTAAATTGTCTTAACACCTTCCAAACTAATCACTTCATTAATTATTTCTATCAAATTTCACACACATTTCAAAAATTGCATACCAATCAAGATCGATATGTTAAGTATGCTAACAGGTAAAGGATACCTTTGGAATTTGTTATTGAAGATAGCATGTTTCTAAAGGTTTTTTCATCGAAAGGTGTTATGCAATTTGAAAAGCAAGGAAAGCTAACACCTAGATATGTGGAACTACTTGAAATTTTGTACTAAGTTGGACCAATGACATATTGCATTAGATTGCCTCCATAGTTTTAGAATTTACATGATGTGTTTCATCTATTCATGTTGAGAAAGTATGTATCATATGATAGCCACATTATCTAGTGGCAAGATTTCGATTGCATGTTGATGTTACATACGAGAAAAATCTTGTTAGAATATTATATCAAATAGAACAAAAAATTAGTAGTAAAATAATAAGCATTGTTAAGGTGATGTGAAAGAGACCTAGGAGATTAAGTTTGAGATGCACTCTTTCTATCCTAAAATCTTCTAGAAGAAAAATTTTTGAAAGAGGGGAGTATGTGACATCTTGAAATAAAACTCCTTTACATGTTTGTGTTTTGGTATGTGTGATGCTTGAGCCTCATGGATACATGTATGAAATCCGTTATTTAAATGATTCACTGTGTTTTTACTATTTTGAATGGTTTCTTATGATTCTTGCATGCTAGCTAGATGTATTTTGATTCATTATAATTATGCACATGTATGTAGATATGCACTAATCTTTCTTGTCTTGTAAGATAGGATCCAAGAGTTATTCACTAAGATGCATAGGTATATCCTCAAGTATGTTTGGCAACTTATGATATTCATGTACTTTACTTCTATTTACATGAACGTATTCTACTTATTTTTAAGAATTTCGTAGGTTTTTATGATTTGTCATTTGGATTTCTAGATTATAAGATATCAATGAATTAATGTTGTGAAGCATGTAGGATAAGTTATCTAATCCTAACCCATGGTACTCTCTTGGTATTGAGTTATGTAGTTACCTATAATTCTAAGACCTACAACTTTACAAGTATTTTGTAAAGTGATGTGTCTTATTTTTATTGGCCTGATAAAAAGTGTTTTGAGTAAAACGCTTGATTATATCATGAAAATTAGATCTTGCTCTAATGTCTATATATACTTGATTAGGGTTTTATCATTTTGCACATTTTGACATCCATTTTACTAGAACTTGAGATTTTGTTGATTTCTATCTACACTTGTGAAGTAGCAAAGGTTAAGAGAGCAATTTACATCAATATGTAGTTATTCTTCCCAATTTCTCTTTTTTCCATTCCTATTTTCCATAGTTGTGATTATTCTTCCCATTTCTCTCTTAATGTTTCTTAATATTTTTAGGCCTCTAAAGTCAATGATGCTAACAATTTTTATGTATGATGTAAAGATTTCAAGTTACAATCTTTTTCTTATTTTCTAGTGTTTCGGGAATCCATAGGAATCAAAAAATTTTGGAAGATTAATTTTTTGAGGCTAGAACTTTGTTAAAATGATGTCATAACTTTCCTAAATACTGGTAAAAGCCTAAATGTTGGAGAAAATTGATGTGTTAATGTTACATGAGCCTTAGGACTAGTTGTATCTAGAGTTTTGCTTTAAACAACTCAAATATGATTAAGGAACATTGTCACACCCCAAGGTGAGCTTTGGTATAGCTTTTCCTTGTGAGTTTGATGAAAGTATAGAATTATTGAATGTCAATTTCAGCCTATGAATAGGACTTGAGAATATACTTGTCATGCATGTATCTTTGGGATTACTGGGTATACCCTTTTAAGTACAAGATAATAGGAGGTTGATGTAACAATTGTCATAGGTTGATGTTAGACCTTAAAATATGATTTTAGTATAGATGGAACTTGATCTTAGATGGAATTTAATGAGTCCATAGCACCATGATAGTCCTATGATCAATTGAAGTTGCTTTGATAGGTATCAAATGATGTTATGTAATATAGGCAATGTAGTAACAATGACTAGAATAGATAAAGAATGAATTACAATCGAGTTAATACATGTATCTACCTTGTTCATGGAAGGCATAGAGAACAAATTTTATTGCATGAGTATATGTTTGATACACGTGGCTAGGACTTGGCTAAGGTTTGTGTCAATTAATCAATTATGGTATCTTAATGGAATTAGATGATTATGTTAATTATCATGAACATGGATTGGAACTTAATTATTACTCATTCACTTAGGTTTGATGGGTTTACATCATAGACATGTGTTGGGATTAGGTGTTTTTCATTTTCCCACTCAATTGGAATATGTGTGTTTTTGTAGAGTGCAATCCACCATCAAGGTCATGATTAGATATATGTATTTGAATTGATTTCATGCTTCTCATTTCTAAGGTTTGTATATTATTTATGCTTTGATGTAAGATTCAAATGCTAGTAGATTCTATTTATTATTGACCAATGATGATTTATTATGTTATGTTGATGTTCTAAAGCTAGGACTAAGGGAGAGATTAGTTGGTAAAATGGGAAGCCTTGAAGTTGTATCTAAACTCTTTCCCATTATATTGTAGTATCATGCCTCTTATATATTAGGCCTTATCCTGAGCAAGAGGGATATTACAAATTTGAACTCTAGCGGAACACAACTTTAGAAAGATATTAGTTGTATGTTTGTTTAAATTTCTAACACCAATGGGAATTCCATGAATTGTACCTTTGATTTGGACTCATGACATAGGAAAAAGTTGTAAGTTTGATTCAAATACTAATATATGGAACTACTAGAATGTAAAACTAAAATTAATTAAACCTATAGGTAGGATATGATATGAAAAAATCTACATGATAGCTTGCTTCACATATGACACATTAAGAGAGGGGTGCTAACTACCGAAGTGACTACTTATGTGTGTTTTGAAGTGGTGGTGGTATATTGATTTCAAAAATGAGTTGTACATTTGATTGGGTTCTTAGTTAACTTCTTATTTATGTTGGATTACACTTTGACATGTGTGAGATGTGTGTTTGCCTATATGGCTTATTATATAACTAATATTTATTATAGGATGAAATCTCCATGCACTAAGGTTAGATTTGTGAATAATGCTCAAGTTATTAGGGAGGTACATGTAGTATATGTTGACCTTTTGTATGTCAAAACCTTAAGAAATATGAAGAATAAGAATGCTTGTAAGGTTGTTGTAATTTTAGGACAAAAGAAGAGCACAAGGACATCTACAAAGTCTTAAGTAAGCATGCGGGAGTTCAAAGTGCATGGACAAGGAACGAAGGCCTCAAAACTCAACTCCAGTGTTCAGAAGGAAGCCTTAGGATTGAATGATTAGTTACAGTGAAGACCTCTCCAAGAAATAGTAGACGTCTCGTTGATGAAGTAGACATCTTGGTCAAGTTGAAGGATGCTCATGAGAAAGAAGACATCTCCCTGATGAAGTAGACATCTTGGGCTGAGTTGAAGGATGCTCATAAGAAGACATATTCTAGATGCAATAGACATATTCCTTGTGAAAAAGATGTCTTCCTTTTCAAGAAGATGTCTTGTCCAAATGAAAGTTTGATAAAAAAAAATGTCTCTATCTCAAAGAAGACATCTTCAGTGATTGTTAGATAGCCGTTGCATAAATTCCAAGGTGATTTTGAAAACATCTAAGCTATAAGAAGACTTCATTCTCTTGGGGTATGTGCAAGTTTTAAATGTAAGCAAGTGTCAACATCAAGCAATAATTGTGCTAATTCTTCTATTCTATTTTCCTATCTCATTGTACTATCTTTTGTATTGTTGAAAGAGATTTGTTGGGTTGTACCTCAAAGTTCAAGGACCAACAAGTTAGTTGCATCCTTTCCTTATAATTCTTGTTCCTCTTTAGTTGCCCTATGAGGTTGATGTGCTTCTTGTGGGAAGGCATCTTCCTTGAGCTTGTTGAGATCCTACAATATTGAGTGTTGGTGTACTACCACAACACTCCAAAGCAAAGCTCAATTTATAAAGGTTGTGGGATCCTGGAAACCACATTCTAAGCTTGTCAATACCTTGCAAGGTTGAGTGGATTTGTGGCGTTGAATCACTCTAGAGTAGAGCTTAGAGATGTATAGGGTGTGGTACCCTTCAAACCACATTTTGAAAGCAACAAAGTCTAGAGGTGTGCTAGTGAACTACCCTCTAAGTGTAAACTACCCAAGTTGGGGAACCACATTAAATTTTGGTAGTGATCTTTGTGGTCAAGAATTTTATTTGGGGAACTTATTCATCTTCTTCTCCCCTGCCCCCACACCGTTGTTCCCCCCACCC
>MNCI01006791.1:1266710-1287923 GCA_015680685.1 Gnetum montanum | reverse complement strand
GTTTGGCATCTATTTTCTTAAACACGAAAGCACTACTAGCTTGAAGGTTTATGGTAATGTATGAAGCTTTGCTTATTTGTGTGCATGATTATGTAAGAGTGTTTGGCTACACTTGTGTGTTGCTTAAGGATTATGTTGTTGTCTTCTAGGTGAGTTATCTTGGTATTCCCTATTATTTGTGTTTGTTCATAGGTTTGTGAATCATCAACATGGTTGGCTTTTATTAAATTTTCTTTTAGACTTGCATGTAATTTGGTTTGAATATTGGTTTGCACACATAAAATTAGCTTATTTTTATTACATATAGAAAGAATTATAGTAATTCTACACATGATTTGTAATGTTATGTTCTAGGGAACAACTTGATGAGTGTTCTCAGAAATAGCTTGAGCTTTTGCCAATCATTTTCAATATTTTGTAAGACACAAAAGTCATGAAAGCCTTGCAAATGCATTTGAGAATCTAAGTTATATCCCACCTCAAATGTGCAGATATTGTTCATGTGTATCCTCTTGATTCGGCTATCTTTCACATGCCTGGTAGGAATTTTGATAGCCTCTGCAATGTTGAGCATATTTCAACTAACTAGAAGAGGTTCATCATCATGATCTTGATGATACATGTGATGTCCTCTCCCATCCCTTTGTTCATGGAAATCTTTGCAATTATCATTATTGTCCCACCACCTATGATTCTTTTCATATTCAGAGGAGGAAGCCAATTCAAATGAAGAGGACAAAGAGGAAGGGGGACTTCCACCATCGTGGTGTTTACCAGTTCTTCTCCACTTATCGCGTCCATGATCCTTGAAGTGACCATCATTATGATTGTCTGAGTTCCTACTTTAACTCCCTTTCTTAGAGCATCCACGAACATGGGACTTGCTATTACTAGAACCTAGATTGTTGATTACTAATTTAGCATTTGGGTTCAACTTCCCTTCACCAGAGTTAAGAGGTGGAGAGTCTACATGTTGAGAATTCTCAAAAAGAGGTTTCTCATCATCTTTTTGATTTGGTAGGAATAAGAGGTTAGTGAACTATTTCCCCTTCATGGCTTCACAGTGCTTTTCCTGTTGCCAATCTCATTTGCATTGTGTCTCAATGGGACAGTAGTCCTAGAAGTCATGATCTTACACAACATACTTTCCATGAAGCTCCTAGATGCCCAACCTTGTAAGAGTTTAGAGTAGCATCTTTGAAATAGATCAATCAGGTGGCAATAAAATGTTTCCCTTCATGTCTTGCCACTACATTTTTTCATCCTGATGGAGGACATAAGTGAAATTGGATACAAACTCATTAGGATGAGTGTACACCACCCTACATTTTTGTGGTACTTTTGACTTAGAATCATCTCACCTGTGAGAAGAAGAAGCCATTTTTTTAGAAACGTTTCTTAGTGTGCTTGTAGTATAGATTTGATTAATTGTTATGATTTAACTTTGTCAGGTTTGTTTCAACGATGCTGAGTAATTTTCACTAATCCTAGATTGATAGCACATGGTTCTAGCTAAGAATCCCTGGAAACAACACCAATGATGAGTGGTGCAGTACCCCTATGCCCAACCATATGAATCACTAAGATGTTCATGTGCAATTTGTTCAAATTTTGTGGATTCCTAGTGTTCTCATACATAAGATTCAATCTACAATGTGAATCTAATTGTGGAATGATCGTTGTCTTCCCAACTACACTTGTGAGGCTCAGTTTTATGGTTAAGTGTAATTAATGCACATGATTTTTATTATTTTATATTTTCTTTGCCTAAGGTTGGTAATAGATTAAGAATAAATTAACTAATTCAACTAATTTAATTACTAATTAACAAGTAACTATCCTAACATAAGCATCTAGTCCCACTTTCCATACACATCCTGAACACATAGAACACTACTAGGCGACCAAGCATTAAACACTACTAGGATTACCAAGTGTTATAAGCATTCTCGAAGTGATTGTACTTATGTATGCTAGTCTATTTATCTAAACTAATTAATTACTTAAAGTATTAATCATCTTAACTTAATTAATTACTTAATTAATGAAAATAATAAATGCATAAATAAATCATTAAGCTAGTCCAAGTGCTATAAGGTTTACCAAAAAATCTTGTTTTTGTTGAAACACACATTGCAATGCTTAGGTACAATAGTGCTTGAATAAAAAATTTTACACTCCTTGACTCCTACTACAGGCACTTAGAAAATTATTCTATCTCTTATGGAAACAAACTATAATAGTTCTGCTAGCAATTGAAATTCTAACTTCTTATTAACATGGCTGGGCTGTCGTATTTATAGACCTACTAGGGTGCCATGTTGATAGGTGCATGTCAACGTGAAAAACCTTATGTCGATGGGATCTCATTGTCAAGGTTGCGTTGACGAAATACCATCCATGCAACTGATTGAAGATACTTTATCATACCCCCATGACTAAATAAAAACTCATCCTTGAGTTCTTTATAAAATTAGGAAGGTATGGGATTATTAACTGACACACAACACAACAAAACAAAACCAAGTACACAAGTGTATGGATCAACATTGATTACAAAATTATGGTGTTCCTGACACAAAATTGAATACTAGAACATGATTAAATGAAATTAGACAACACATCCTTGGATGACATGAAGATGGTTGAAAAGATTAGATGTTCCCAAGTAGTGAAGGTTTTGAAGGACCTGCACTTGCTTCAAGTGCACACAATGGTTGAGGTGGCTATGGCTATCCTACTGCAATTTGCCACTTCTAGTGGAAGGAAAAAGGTATCCAACAATGCCTTCATCTTCTCCTCCTTACTTTGGGGATCATTCATAGTCCATGTGGCATCACCAATGTGGGCTAGAATAGGGATATCCCACGGATAGGGCATTACTAGGAACAACTCCTTCACATTGACAAACCAAGCAGTGAATTACTTACATTTGATATCAAACGCTCTAAGTGCATTCTACAACTCCTAGTAGTCATTCATCCTCTTGGCTAGGTTCTTAGTAGTTGATCTTTAATTAGTGAACTTCACCTTGATAACCTCAAGTTCTACGCTTTCCACTACAAGCTTTTGCTTGGTGTTCTTGCAGTGCTTGAACTTTACCTCGTACAACAAGTATGAGTTGGTCACTTATTTCTCCAATTTAGACTATGGCCACCTAGTAGTCAACATAGCCAAATTTGCATATCAAAGATTAGCAAGCTTCATGTATTTTGTCATCTCCTCAATTTGCAACTCCTTCATGCAGATCTCCACTTTGTTGTAGGCACCTATCCCATCAATGGTAGGTTGCCAAATCTCTCTTCCTTACTAAATTTGCTAGAGGGTCTCATTTACTCTTACCTTCACCAACTAGATGTGTTTTTCATTAACTTCTTTTTATAGTCTGACCTGTTCTATGTAGTGATTTTTAACTCTCTCAAATTTGAGAGTCTCTAATTTCTAGGTAGCTACTGTGATTGCAATCATTTGACAAAGAGTGCAGACCTCCTCCATGGTGGGGTTCTTATTTCCACTACCAATCTTCTCAACTCAATGTTCTCTTTGGCTAGCTACTCCTGCTATTGATGGATGAAATATACTATCTATTGTTTTTGTGCATCAACATTTCCCAGGCAATGATTCTATTCAATCAATTGTACATTCTCCTGGCAAGTTTGATCCTTCTAAATTTAATGTTGAATGGCCTTTGCCAAAGATTGATAGAACACCACCATATTCATCACACCCTCAACAACTTTCAATCTTGTGTGAAGTTGTTCAATAGCTTCATCCTTTTTCAGTGTTGGATTAAGGAATGTAGGCTTAGTAATCTAGGCGCTTAGTTTGGAAACCTCCACAATCATGCATTCATTTAACTCTTCGACTATTTCAAGTTGCCCCTCCAAAATGATGCTCTTGCCCTTTGATTTTAGTAGCTCCAACTAGGTTGTAGTTATGTTGTCTAGAAGGTTAAAAATTTCTGGAATTAGTTTCCTAGTTCCCACAAATCAGTCTAGTAAGTCTTCATGTTGTGCTATGCTCAACTTGTTGCTTACTATCCGTATGGACTTTTTCACATCTTTAAGTGTAGAGATGTTTGGTATAGACACCATAGGTGCATTTAGAGTTTGAAAATTCTATCAACAACCACCATCATTATTGTATCCTGCCCTTGGTGCTACATCATAAAAACTGTTGCCCCCCTTGCCCTCCTCTAAGTGCACCAAAAAAGTAATGATGTTCCCAGAGATTTCTAGGAATTTCTACTATTACAATAGGGATACCATTATCTCTTGGGCACTAGGATTTGATCTTGCAAGCAACTACATTCTTTGGGCTAAAAAATTTGATCCACCTTTCTCCATTTGGCTAACTATTCAATCCACTTCATTCAAGTGACTCATCATTGGCCAATACATAAATAGATTACCACCACTCATTCTTATTTGTTATTCTTGCTCACTCAAGAGCCATTTTTAGAATTCATGTAACCATTGAGAAGTTGCACCGATATCTGGTACTATTTGTTGAGTGGATGGTGGGGTTGGTGGTTGCTGCTCCTCTTCTTAGATGACTTTTGCAAGGACATTGTCCTTCATTATCTCCATCTAGTTAGCAAATGGGGCACATCAAACATCATCTTTTGTATAGCAGGTTATCCCTTCCCTCTGACATAGTTTTCTGATGAGGCATGAAAAGGGGAGTGCCTTCCTTCCACATTTGTTCTCCTTGAAACACTTTTCTATCTCAAGATAGATTAGCTATGGAAGGTTGATAGGGTATTTACTACTTAGAGCAACACATGGACAGGTGGAGAAAGTAGTGATCTTGCTTGGCCTTACCATTGGATTGAGGTAAAAGGCCACAATCTTGTAGTAGATTCTCTCCATTAGTGTGAGCACACCATACTCCTTACAGTTGATGCCATAATACTGCTATATTCATTCTTTCTTGATGTGAGGGTCTACTTGTATTGGAATCATAATGAGATTCTCCTCAATTTCCAACAACCTAAGTGCCTTTGAAATGGATTGCATTGAGTAGGATACTAAAATGTCCTTGATCATAACTATTGAACCAACTAGCCTATTACTCTAAAATAAGAATTTCTCTCTCATGTACCACTCCCCATTGGAAGTGATGATGGGCCACATGGGATAGGGTTTTAGTTAATCATGTACTTCCTGAGGTGCTTTCTCTAAGAAAGAGCTAAAATTCAACTCTTAGAGCACCATTTTTTGAACCTCCTTTGATTTGATCTTCTTGAGATAAGCTTCTATCAAGGTCACCTCAAGGTTTTCTTGTGGAGCTAGTGTCTCATCTCGATGGGCTCTATTGCTGCTACTTGTTCTCGAATCTAATAGACAGATTTCACTTCAAGCTCCTCCCTAAGAGGTCCTGTAGCATTGGTTGCTGCTTGTTNGGCTAAGGTTGGACCATGGTAGATTGGTTATTTTATTATTATTTTACAAATTTTTAAGTTCAAAGTGTTACTAGAGCTTGTTGGAATGGTTTAACTTTTGTAATTTGATGTTTTCATGTTGGTTTCTTTGTTAAACCTTTGTGGGCATTAGAAACATTTTAGAAAATTTGTCTATCAAAAGCTTAAAAACTTTAGGTTTGTGGCTGACATGACCAAGAGCTTACCTCTAGTCACTATAGGGTCAAAGAATGAAGTGATTTGGATAAATGGTTAGGAAGATATGGCTTCTGGAAGGTTATAGGCTCTGAAAACTACAACTCCTCTAGCATTTGAAAGGAAATGTGAAAAATTCAAAGTGTGGATGCATATATATATATACTATTTTTGTGTTGCATTGATGGGGTCCTATATATAGGATCTCATATATGTAGGAGGTTTTTTGATGGGTACCCGTTTACGAAGGGTGTAAGCAAAATTTTTCAACTTGAGTTTCTCATAAAATACATGGAGTTTTTTGATGAAAGTGGGATCCATGTAGCCTTAGAAAAGCCAAGAACTTGATGGAATCATCGAAGAGGGTTTTGGAAAGCTCAAAAATTGAAAATTTGGGTGGAGAATGTGTTCATTGAAGAAATTACCTTAAGGAGCACACAGTTGGATCAGATGGGACACATGAAGGTTTGGATTGTAGGAATGTCTAAGGATGAGGTACTTACCTAACCCAACCAAGAGATATGCAAGTGGGTCATTCCCATAGTAAGTACATGCCATTTTTTCCCTTACATAACCTCAACCTAAGGAGTCCATGGGCCCCATAGGTGATTAATGGTTATGAAAGCTAAGGACCAAAACCTGAAAGAATCTATCTAAGAATTCAGGCATGTCAAACCAAGACATCAAATAGGGACATGGACATTGGTAGTGAGTTGAGTCATGGAAAGCATAGATGGATGAGAGAGAAAGTAGAATGATGTTTCCAATTAAGGTCACACAAAGTCCCTCATGAATTTTGTGGTTAAATGACCTGATAAAATCCATCCTTAGTCCAAACTAAAAACAACCACGTTCAGTGACTTCGCATTGTTAGTCTAGGCCTAGTTCACCTCCTTCAGACATAAGAGTACTCCCGTAGATCAATCACTATTCCTTATAGAGAAGAAAGGAAAAGTTGGAAGTGAGAAAGGATCTTAGTTAGAGGGGACCTTCAAGCAGGGTAACATATCTTTCTGGTCCCATAACTAGTGCTTATAGCTCGTTATTCTATCTAAGGGGTCTACTTTGAATTTCCATCATCATTTCATTTTTTTGGTTTTTTTTATCATTTTTTATCATCATTTTTTAATTTGTGTGCATGCGTTTTTTTAGATGGAAACCACATGATGCAAAGACTTATTTAACTTCCTATTATTGGTCAACACAAAACAATATTAAATCCATGAAAACACTCATACACCCAAGTAAGTAGAAGGGTAGAGACAATATTGAGTCCCCTTAAAGTCACACCCTGTTCAAACCCTTGTATCCTTTTCAAGTCTAGAAACTACCAAGGTCACAAGTTTGTTAAAGGTTTACTTAATGAAAAGGGACCCCAAACATCTAAAACAAGGAAAACTATAGAGTTTGTGAATGGGTGGATCTCATAGACTCACTGCCTATTCTTTAAAAAAGAAACCATATCTTAGTTATTAGTATCAAAATTCAAAAATAGAAACCAGACATTAGCAATCAAAAACAATAAGTACAAACCACCATTAACAACAGATACAACACCATTGTGTCCTACTGGCACAAAGCACTTTATTAGTAGAAATTTAGAAAATCACACCAAAAATAAAGGAAATTATAAAACAAAGTGTAAAATATTCAAGAAAAATCAAACGTACCAATGATGATGTAAAACAAAAAATGGCATGAAATAGGAAAAAGTATAAAACAATAAGGTGTACCATAAACAAAGTGTAAAACAAAAAAAATAGAAAAACTAAGGAGCCACATAAATGGTTAGCATTGATGGCCATTTTCCTGACAACTAAGTTGGAAGGAGAAGATTTGAAAGATTGAGTGGGGTTGTCCATTTGATGAGGTATGCATTGCATTGGCTTGCTTGGGTTCATGGAAAGGTTTTATTTGTTGAATGTTGACCAACTATTTTTTGTTTAGGCTCTTGGGTTTGTAGATTAACATGGCCCCAGAAGAAAAGGTTTTATCAATTATATAAGGCCTCTCCCACAATGTTTGAAATTTTTTTTATTGTGGAACATGTGTGGGGTTCTAGTAGAGGACCTTATCTGCAAGTTGAAATTTGACTTTCCTTATTCTGACATCATGTCTTTACTTGTTGATTGCCTTATGCACTTCATTCAAGGACAGGGCCACTAATCAATTTTCATCTAGCACATTAAGATTGATTAATCATTTTATTTGTCCTAGACTCAGGTCAAGATCCAGGTCACAGGCTTTTGAAAGTGTATGGAGCTCGAATTGAATAGGAAGTGTTGGTAGCTTTTTGTACACCAACTCATAGGGAGAGTAGCCTATAGGAAGTTTCCATGTTGAGTGGTAGGCCCAAAGGGCATCGTTGAGTTTTGTGCTCCAATCTCTCGTATATTTACTAATAGTTCTCATTAAGATCTTTGTAATCTCCCTATTAGTAACCTCTACTTGATCATTGGCTTGGGGATGGTAGGGTGTTATTAATTTATGTTGAACCCCCAAGCGTTACATGAGCTTGTGAAACATGGTGCTTGTGAAATAAGTTCCATTGTTAGAAAATAGTGCATGTGGCACCCCAAACTTGTTTACAATTTGTTGAAAACACCAAGTAAGAATGGCTGATGTACAATCGACGATGGCTACTACTTCTACCCATTTAGTACAATAGTCAATGATGATGATAATGTACACCTTTCCATTGGACATGGGTGTGATGGGATCCATGAAGTCTATGCCCCATATGTCGAAGGGTTCTAGTGGTTGGATCCATTGTTGAGGTTCCTTCATTCGCATGATCATCCCACCATCTCATTGACAATGTTCATAAGATTGGACAAATTGGTGGGCATATCTAAAGATTATTGGCCAAAAGTATCCTACCATCAGGATTTTAATGATTGTGCATCTCCCTACATAGTGGCCTCCACAAGGACCCTTGTGAGCATCTTGGATAATGCATAATTAATTAGTATCAGGGACACACCAACGAACTAGGCCATCAACACATACCTTGTAAAGGTGTCCATTGAATTTCATGAAGTGCTTGACTTGATGAAGAAACTATTATTTCTTTCTATGATCTAGATCTTGTGGCATCTCCTAAGTGAGAAGATAAGTGAGGATGTCATCATACCATTTTGGTTCTGCAAGCACTTGGTTTTTAATTGCTTTGGCAAAGAGGAGTTCATTAGGAAATTGATCAGAAAATGGGCTCTCCTCCTGTTTGTTATCCCATCTTAACCAAGAGAGATGGTCAGCGATGAAACACCACAAAAATTTACATGTTATAACCAATCTTCATCATGTAGGTTTCACCCAATGAAGCTCAAGGCAAAAATTCATTGTAAATGTGAAAATTGTAACCCATAGTGGATAATTTCACATATTTTATACTTTTGGGACTAAAAAATGCCTCATAAGTGGTTAAAACCTCATTCTCCCAAGTGAAAACAAGTCATCTAGTATCTATCTTTAGGTTTGGGAGGGTTAAAAATGCATTTTGGAATGTGAAAAAAGGTAATTTGATGGGTTTTATGGGGGGTATACATTTTTCTACATTGGAAACACATGTAGGGGGTAGATCTCACCTAACCCTAGTGTGGAAGGATGGGGGTTTTGGAAACTTTCCCTCTTCAACATGGAGACAACATACACAGCCTAGAAACTTTCCCTCCTCAATGTGGAAGTTTCCCCCTAGCCTGGAAACTTCTCCTTCCCCTCACAGCTTGTAAACTTTCCCCCCTCAACATGGAGGCTTCATTCCTAACATGGAAAATTCAATCCCCAAGGGTGGAAGCTACAAAAGGCAAAAATTCATCACTTCATCCACTTCAACATTGACCAGCCGCTTCAACAAGCATGGTGGAGAGCTCAGCATGGAAGATCCATCTCCAACATGAAAGGTGTGCCCTAGTTACTATTTATAGTAAATGGAATGGCCATGGGGGGAAGCACTTACTATGTATGGTAACACCCCCCCCAAAATGGACACCCATCTCACCTAAAATTGTAGCAAATTTGCATCCATTTCAGAACCAATTTGTAGCCAAATCATAGCCAATTTGCAACCCCATTCATGGCCCAAAGATCCTATAAAAGCCACCCTCCAACACCATTTATAGGTTTTGAAATTTTCAACAAGTTTAGCAACTTTTGGGCATACAAGAAATTTTTCAAAAAACTTCAGCCATTTTTCACAATTCCACACTTGGGGCATTTTCAAGCACTCAAGAGCTCTTACAAGTTCCCATACTTGCATTCTCTTGAATCTCAGCATGAAAGCAATGTAGCCTTGAGTGATCCAACTTGCAAATCCAAGGTTGCAATAGTGAAGGAAAGTTCAATAGCATTAAGAGTGGCTTAGCACCCAGATCGTAGAGCAAATCACATCAACTTTAATGGGATTTGAACTCTTGCATAAGTGAATCCCCATTTTTCTCATATAGGCACCCTTTGTACACATTTCTATAACTTATTATTTATTCTTTCTCAATAAAGTTTTAAGTTTTGTGTTCAAAAATAAATTTTATTTTCTATGCATTATTCGGATTTTTTAATATTCCCATGTTTGGCATCTCATAAGTCCTTAGTTGATCTTCTATACTAGCCTCGAATCCCATTTCTCTTGCAAAGGCCCTAAGGATTCAGGGTTGGGGAACTACTGCATCGAGGATCCTTGGTTTTTCTAATGATTGAGGTTTTCGGTTGCAATAGTTTTTCTTAGCACTAAAAGAAGGGTCTTTGCCTAAATTATACAACCATATCTATTATTTTCATTGTCATTTGTAAGCCTTTCCTTGATTTTTTTAGCCAAAACCTTTGAGGAATCAACACTAGTCTTTCCCCCCCTTGATAAAAACTATAGTGTGGATGTTGTAGGTGGTTGGGTTTTGGCTTTTCACAACACTTGCTATGAATCTTACAATCCAAAGCCAATGTTGCTATCTCCTTCCCCTATTTTTTCTTTTTTACTACCAAAAATCTTTTCTTCAGTATCTGAAGTGGATGGTTCAACTCTTCCATGAGTTGGCTTTTCCCCCACTTTTCCAAGCTAAGAAAATTGGTAGCTAGCTAAAATCAATTTTAGTGGAAGAAAACCAACTTTCCACTTTTGCTTTTAGCCTTATCCCCATCAACATTGAGCTAAGAGGTATGAGATTATCATCATCTCATCCCCCCCCCCTTCTTTCCCCAACCGCCACCCCCCCCCCCGCCCCGCCTCTACCATACCTAGGGTGGAAGTTTTTGGAAGGCTAACATTGGTGAGGTTTGAAACCAATTTAATAACCATATTTTCTTTTATTGCAAGTAAAAGCCATTTTCTAGTTTTATGAAGCCAAAACTCCGAAGGAATCCCATGCCACCTTTACCCCCCTTGCAATAGAAACCTCAACGTGGAAGTTGAAGGTGGCTTAGGTGCTAAAATTTTACAACATCTACTATGAATTTCTAGAGAAAAGCTAGCATGGAAGCCTTAATAACAATTTAATTTTTGCTACCACATTTTTTACCACTAAACTAACATTGGTTTCCATACCATACAAGCCTACTTTTTTCTCCTTTATGGTAAAATTTGGCAACTTACCAAAACCATCTTTGGAAACTACCAAGTTTCCATTTTTGTCTTCAAACTTTTCCCCCTCTCTCCAACATTGAAATAACAAGGTGTGAGATTTCCACTATCTCATCCCCCTTCTTCTTCCTCTCCCTTCCTCCCCCTCCACCCCATCGTGCCACTACAAGGCTTGGATCAAGCCTTCCAAATGATCCAAGACCTACCAGAGGAGTTGAAGAGGCTTAAAGCCTCTACCACATAAATCATCAAGATTATTGACTTCTACTTGGATGATCCCATAAGTCCTATAGTCCCATCCTTAACACTTCCTCCTAGTTTCCCCATTCCCCAATTTAGAAAATATAATAGAGAAGGTGACCCTAATGCTCACCTTATTACCTTTTGATTTGAATGTTTGCTCTTGCAACCATGGCCTCGTACCATTATGAGGACTTTCCCTATGTCTTTGACTAGGAAAGCACTTGATTGGTATCACGCATTGCCTAGAGGATCCATATCCTCTTTAGAGTACCTGGTAGCTTAATATGTCAACCACTTCAAGTGCTTCAACTTGAAGCCTGACACAACGCTTGACCAACTCATAAGGGTCAAGCAAGAACCCTTAGAACCCATACAGAAATTCATTCAATGATGGAATGAGATTTTGAATGACATACCAGAGCCCATAGCTAAAGCTCACTTGCTAGCCATATTCAAAGGAGTAGTTAATGACTTCATCAAGTCTAAACTCTACTACCTTAATCCACGGTCCCTTAGCCAAGCATTCTTGCAAACTAAAACTATTGAGGATGTTATGAAAGCCAGCCATGATCTAGCTTATATATCATATAAAAATCAACACACATGAAGAGACAAGAAAAAGAGTAAACAAAACAACACTACTATAGCAACTATAACCAAGGAAACCAAGACCATGAACCAAGGGTTGAAGGTCAACTCACCCAAGGCCCCCACCAATGACCACAATAACCAACCATCAACTTCTAGGAACACTACATCAACAACAAGTAGACCTAACTTCAAACAAAAGTATAGGTCTAAATACACTACATTGCCATTAAAACCATATGAGTTGGTAGACCAACTATTAAGAAGTGGATGCATGCAACATAAACAAATGATTGAAGCTACTCAAAAGAAATATGAGCGACTATGCAAAATAGCCATAGATCCCACTCAGGCAACAATGGATGATCCCAAGTTACCTAAATACTTCAAGCTAGACCACTTCTGCCATTATCATCAACTGCTTGGTCATGACACAAACTTTGTCTTGCATTGAAGGTTGACCTACAAAGGATGATAGATAGGGGAAAACTAGTCTTAGAGGCTTCTAATCTAATTCAACCACAAAAACAATCGATGCAGGTCTATAAAGACCCATTCAATGCTAATGATAGCCCCTATGTTATTTCAACATTCAACATCGATGATAATCAAAGGCTTGCTAGAGAACCATTCATGATTCAAGGATCCCTCTACAATGAAAGAGCTTGTTCAGCTTTCCATAATTGAAGACCTTCCTTCATTGTGAGAGTACCATCACGAATGCCTCCGAGGAAATCTTTTTTCATCAATGTCTCTTAACCCAATATAACCCAAATAGCCATAGCACAAACAATTGCACAATGACCTCCTGTGGTGGCCAATGCTACTACCTCTTTCTTATAGCCAATGGATAACAACCAAAAAAATACAGCCAACCAAAGGAAGAAGCATAAGCAAAGGACTGACAACAAGGGAGATAAGTAGATAAAGGCATGAAAGGAAGTGGGCCCATTGAAGCCCACTCTCATTTCAGCTATACCTATGACATCCTCTACCCTAACCTCTTCAACCAACAAGTCACAGGAGGACACCAAAGCCCATAACCAAGACAACAGGGAAGAGCCACAATAGTGAAAGCCTAAAGCTAAAGTCCACATTTTGGGACACATGGAGGAAGTAAAGCACAACCAAGGTCATAATCCCATGACCAACAACAAAAACTTCCTCAATGCAATGGACCAAGTCAAGCAATCCCTCAAGTAAAAAAACATAACCCTAAGCTTATATGACTTGATCATGACTTCTACCACACATTGTGAGGTGCTAGTCAAAATGCTAACCTCTATACCCATTAGTGAGGATATTCCTACTAATGAGGAAGCCATCCATGTAGTGATGATTCCTTCATCACTAAGGGAGGAGAAATCAACATCCTTAACATTTCATGATAGAGAAATTAAGGTTAATCCTCAGAATGACGAAGTCACTATAACTCCTTTATTCATAACCATACACATAGGATAATTTAAAATACATTAGGTGCATGTTGATGATGGAGCTATAACCAATGTCCTCCCATTCACCATCATTGAACACTAGGGCTTAACTAAGCAAGTACAGCCTACAACCACTACAACTCTTAAGTGCTTCAATGGATCAAGAGTTGCCATCAAGGGGTCTATCTCCTTGGATTTTGTAGCCAAAGAACAATTCCCTATAGCCACAAAATTCTTGTTGGTGGAAGAGATACCAGGATTCAACTTGATCCTTGGAAAACCTTAGTTGGCTCAGTTATGAGCTGTGTCCTTGCCCATCCATCAAGAAATTCAACTTCCTTATGAGGAAGGTGAAATCATCATTCATGGTGATGATGCAGCTTTCCTAGTTATCAACAACATAGACATAGAATAGGCCTAGCCATGAAGAGAAAAAACCCAAGACAACCAATGATGACAATGATAGACAATGGGATACATTATGGGATGAACTCCCTTTTAACATCGTAAGCAAAGGGGATGGCGAATACAAGCTTATGCAGAATAGACCTTACTCACTTCCTAATCTTGCAAAGATTAGGAAGAATCTACACAAGTTAAGTTTACCTTAACCTTTCCATGCCCCTATGACTAGATGCAACGATAGCCATATAGCCTAACTTTTCAGTTTATTATATATGCAATTGTTGTTTTACGCTTTATGCACATAGCCTAATGCATGTAGTCTAAGTTCGTTTGCATTTTTATTTATGACCTTTCCTTATTTTTACTTATGTTTTAAACATCAAAAAAGTGTGTCTTTTATACTTGGTCTACTAAGACATTAAATTAGCGCCATGTCCGCTAAGATGTTAAATTAGCATTACCATCCACTAAGACATTAAACTAGCACTATGATCCGCTAAGAAGTTAAACTGGCATTACGGCCCACCATGGCCTTAAATTGGCAATGTAGCCAAAATAATGCAATATAACCTATGCCCACAATGGCCTAAAACTATCAAACATCTTGTTTATTATGACACTTCATCTTGTCAATTAGCCATAACCAAAAAAAATCAATATAGTCATTTTCAATGTTCACTACTACTATAAATGCATATAGCCAAAAATAAAATCAAAGTTTAAATTTAAAATGAAAATGTCCATAACATACAGAGCCATGGCCACACTATGTAGCAATAATATTAAAAAATAACAACCATCTATAAAATAGTCTTGGCTAATCATAGCCATCAATATAAAAACAAAAAAAAATATAGCCAACAAGCTAAACTCAAGGATGCTACTAAGTGGCATTCGGAGGAGGAAGTGATGGATCATTCCCACTCTCACCGCTAGGGCTACCAATGTCTCCTGAAGCCTGAAACGCAACAACATAAAGGTAGTTAGTAACCCATAGCCAAAATCATGACTTAAAACAAAGACTAAAACATAAAATATATCAAATTGGGGTAGATTCCGACTCCATTACTTTCAGGGATAGATGGGGAAGGCCTTCTTGCAAATGATGGAGGATCTGATCCTCTGTCATGCTAACCTAGTCAACATCCCTAAGATCAATGCTAGAAAGAATGCTAGAATTATCTATAGAAGTCCAAGTAGGAGGCTCATGAGTAGCAGCAGTTGTAGAGGTCTCACCTGCAACCGTGGTGATCTAAAGAGTAGGGGATTGCTCCACCTTGAGAGTACTTTCAAAAAGTTGATAAGCACTCTCCTCCTAGATCCCCTAAATGAAAAGCTCTCTCTTGCACCATTCAACTAACTCCTTCTTAAGCCCCTTTAGGTAAGCTCCACAATCGGCCTTATACTAACCCTTGTGGGCCTTTTGTGTCTTGCCCCACTCTAGGACCCAAGTGCAATGACCCTTTTAATCCTCATCCTTTTGTGAGATGAGGTTCATCTGCATATATTATTCCACCATCTCCCTTAGGACTACTAATTTTTCCTAAATAACATTCTAGTAGCGGGCTCATGTGATCTCCTTAGTCTATAACTTGCCTAAGTTAGCCACTTGGGCTTCCACAAAAGCTTTACTATCTTGAAGATCTCTAATCATGTCTTCCTACCTTTGAGTCTTTTCTCTTAAGGTAACAACTTCCTCCCATAGGGATTCATTGGACCACTCTAGCTCCCATGAATTTTTTGCTCACAACATCGCTAAATCAATAATGGTCTCATACAACTTCATGGGTACACTAGACACATTAGAGGAAAGCTTGGGCAAGAAGTCTATCTTCATGTCTCTATTAGGGTTCCACTCCATGGAGGCTACTACACAAGCACAAAATAAAACCATAAAATAAAACCTAAGATTGCCATAATGCAAGTAAATCCGACGATTGAGACACATAAAATAAAATCCTTACCTATCTCAGATGCAACTTGATGCAATCGATCGATGATATCCTTAGCCATCCCACGTAAGAACTCCACTTTGTTTAGAGTCTCTACCCATGGTTTTGCATGAAACTTGGGGATAGGAGCTTACACTAGTGGCTCAGGAACTACTGTAAGCATAACAATCATCAAAAGGTAAGGATGATAGCCAAAGATAACCAATGAGATATAACAAAAATATTAAGGCATAGGCATACCTGGGTCCTCCTCCCCTCCCTCCTCTAGGATGATCATGGGAGAGGTACCTGGTACCCCCATCACCAAATAAGGCATCTAAATCATTTATACTTGCATTAACATGTCCTTCAACCATAAGTTACTTTAGGAGTGCCTCTTTTGCATGCCTTTGTTTTGCCTTCGCAACAACTTGGGTTGCTATAACCTAACACTTATCTACAACTGTAACACATAGAAAATTGATTAACACATGAAACGATAAAGTAGCCATAAACTTTAGAACATGAAATAGTCAAATTTAAAAGCATAATTTTGACTGCCTACTATGAGGGCTTAAGCTTAAACTTAAGCTTCTTCAGGGTAAGCTAATCTGATGCTAGGGGTACTTCCTTCATAGGCCTTTTGAATTTCTCTCTAGCTACCTCTTTGGCCTCCATGTGCCATCGTCCAGCATCTTGAACACTAGCAGGAAATGAGAGGGGCTCATCATCATCAGTACTGTTAGGAGAATCATACTACCTAACATCAAGATTCTTAGTGGTGATAGATAATGTATCATCCATCCCCTCTAGTGGGTTCTAGACCTACATTGTTGGATAAATGTGCTTTATTTAAGGCCTAGAAAGTTGGCTTGGATCTTGGGAAACCCATCTCCCATTCCTATACACCACCAGAAACTCCACAAACCTCTTCAGATAACCTACAAAAAATGCAAAGTGTATATGGATTATCGTAAAGGGGTCAACACGAAGTCTAAGGATCTCCTCTCAAGGCCCAGTAGCCAAAGTAGCTACCTAATCAAATCTGATGTCCTCCATTAGGACCTTCTTAAAGGTCCACCCTTGTGCTAGGTTGATCACTTTCTTTTGTGATAATAGTTTGGGAAATGCATAAGACCTAAATAAAGGATAATATTCCTTTTCATTAGAGTTCATGAAGCTATCCATCAAAATTCCAAAGTGGTCCATATTGGCACCAAGCCACTCTAGAACTTTCTCACGATGGCCCAATTCCCTCATTATCCTAGTGAGAACCTTTACACCATCAGCAAGGACACCAAACAAGCCACGAAAAAGGTGAGTGCCTATGTCCATGTTCACCTTCACACCTTAAATGACGATGCTAAAATGATCAACCTTCTCATTAAAGGAGTCAATAACATGCAACATCTCCGTAGCAAGAATGGAAGGGATAGGTGCCATAAATACATTGAGCAAACATGCACATTGGATGTTCACTTGAATGTATTCAGGAACCTACCCATTTAGCCACTCTTGTGTTGATGTCACATCAACAAACTTTAGGATGATGGTATCCTCATGAGGGTAACATGAAAGTGGTACATTGACATCAACTAATGTGGAAGGTCCTATGAAGCAATAACCAAAGGTTAGTATCAATATAAGCAATTTCAACAACCAAGAGAAGCAATTAAACACTTAGATTCATAAAACACTAGAAACTATATGTTCACCTTTACTTTTCTTCGAAGGTGTGGAGGTTCCAGCTACAAGGGTCCGATCTATGCTATTGGCATCTACCCACTAGTTGTGCATTATCCCATCATCCTTGCAAGAAGTTAAATTAATGAAGTTAGGTAAGGTAATTAAGCCAAAAGCATAAAAGCATTATAATAACCATGTTTACCCTTGTAGATGGTACATGGTGGTAGGTAGGTTTTGGAATAATGTATGGGCTCTATGCACCATCATCAAAGTATTGTCAATATTATACTAACTATACTCTAGCATCATCTAAATCTCTAAAAGGTAATGTGGACTTATGTCATCTACTAGTCCCCCTGCAATCTTAGGAAGTGGCCCATCAATAATGTATTTGGCAATCAAGCTGAATGCCTAAGGCAACAATCTCTCCACAACAACCTTGGCTACATCCCTAGACAAGTGTGACCATAGCATCACACTGAAGTTCAAAAGATGGTAGGCAAGAAAGTCCCTTATCCCAAGCTGTAACCATAACAAGAGCTTTCCAAAATGCATGTCGTGTGGTGTAGTGTTGGTCTTAGGATGACCAATATAGCACAAGATACCAACTAGCCCACTATGATGAGGATAGGCCTCAAAAAGGCCTTGCATGAAGCAAAGCACAAAAAACGTTATGACCAATGGAAATTACTTAACAAATTTGGACAAAACATCTAATTAGAGGTAAAATTAGCCTCTGTAAAAAGATCTAAGGTGTTTATCTAAATTGGTCTAAGTAATTCCATAAGAAAAAAATTATTACAACCTCGCATCATGACCAATTGGAATTTCTTAACAAATTTAGAAAAAACTTACTAAGTCAAAGGTGAAATTAGCCTTTGTAAAAAGCTCCTAGGTTTTTATCTAAATCAACTTAAAAAATTCCATAGAAGAATTGTTACCATATTTTATAGCCTTTATAACCAAAACATTATAGCTAAAACTAAGTCTTAGCCCAAATTATGCATAAATATAGAAAAAGCATCTAAGTTATGCATGAACTTGAAAAAAAAACCTACAAGTTGTGTATAAATTTAGAAAATAATATCTACATTATCCATAAATTTAGAAAAAGCAAACATAAGTTTAGAAAAAAATCTAAATTATGCAAAGCATGAATAAATTTAGAAAAAATCATCTAATCTATGCACAAATTTAGAAAAAGCATGATAACCTTAGAAAAAGCCACATAGCCATAGTAAAAGCTTATTTAAAATGGAAAAATCTTTTACTCTTCTTGAAAAAGAAAAATTAAGCATTAATTTTATATGTTCACAAAGGAAAAACATAAGTTATACATATCAACCACTTCTATTTTCAAATGGGTAATGTACTACAACTATGAGTTTTGCCTTGATTCACACAGCCACAACAAACAATTCATAAAACATTCATTTGAGCTCCAAATGGAGTGATTTTTCCACTATTGGAAAGTTGAAGCAATGCCTACACAGAAATAACCAAAAAATAGCCAAAACCTTTGTCATTTCTTTAGAAAAAGTTCACAAAATTACATAAAATTGCAAAAGCAGCACAAACAACCTAATTGCACAATGTTAGGAAAATAGTCATAACTCCTACGTTTCAAGGTCAAATTAAATGAGACAATAGTCATTGAAAAGATTAAACAAAGGGCCACAAACCCATAACTTAATTTTACAAATTTTTAGCTATTCTAATAAGAAAAAATATACACCTTTGCTTCCTTTTTTATATCAAAACTTTAAAAATCTTATAGCCTAGAATTCATATAGCCATGGAAATAGTTGAAATAGCCAAAATCATTGAAACCCATTAAAATTCACACAAAAATAATGGGGTAGGATTTTGATAAAATCTAATTTTAACAAATCCTAAGCACTAGATTTGAAAAAAAAAATAGACATATCCCAAAATTTTGGGAAAAAAGCATGTAGCAAATCCTATGTTTAAAATTGAATATACAACAGCTAAAACAATGAAACAACCATGGCTCTATGTGGAAAAGGCTAAAATGGAAGGTGGGATTTCATTAGAATTCTATTTTAATCTCTCCATTAGAGTAGATCTAGAAAAATTAGCCCTAACACTTGGAAAAAATCACTTGAAAACCTTAGAACAAAGGCAAAAATAAGTAGAACTACCTACCTCAAAGTAGTAACAGTAGAAGCCTAGATGGAGATTGGCCTAGGAACCTCTTCTAACTCCCAAGCATGTTCATCCATCCTCTGTATCATAGGATTTTTGCTCTTTCTACCTTGTTGCATGGGTGCCATGGTAGGCTCAACACTAAGGATGATGAAAATTAAGAGAAGATAGGTGTTCCACGTTGTTTGCAAGGAAGATGGGAGGCTTCCATACTAGGAATTGGTTATGGCTACCACAAGGATCTCTGCTAGAGCTCTCCTCTAATGCATTGTTGTTGTAAACTGATAGTTATGATCAAAACTTGCAAAATTTAACATATAAGACTTATTTAAAACCTAAATGCATGCCTTGAAACCCCAGTTGCCAATTCAATGCACCATAATTATAAGTGCACTAAAGTGAAAGGGGGAAAAGTCTAGTTCACATTAGTTTTGGATGGGAAACAACTTCATGTTCAAAATTTTAAAATTTTGGATTGTGGGCTCCACCCTACACCTTCATTCTTAACCAAAACTTACATCAACACTGACATTTTTACTAATTTTGACACTTAAAACATTATGGTAATATTAATTGAATGAATCCATAATGGTAATACCATGCCCAATGTGGATACATGTCTATTATTTTACATAATTATTAGAATTACAAATATTTTTCTATTTTTGGTAACCCAAACCTGCCTTTTTCAATCCTAGGTTTCCAAAAGTGGGTAAAACATGAGCAAGGCTAAACACCATGGATTTCCATGTTAGGGCAATAATGCCCAGCATGGAAGAAGGGGGTAACACTTACTCTTGCCTCCCGACACTCATCTAGCACAAGTTTGATCCCAAAGTGGGTCCCACATGATCTAGAACCCCTCCAAGCATCTCCAGTAACCTCAAAATCTGACCAGACCTAGTCAAAACTAGTCAAAATCTAGGAATTAGTGTTTTCCACATTGGGGGAAGCTTCTTCCATGTTGAGTTTCTCACCCTCAGTGTGGATAGATGGGAGGAAGTAAAAAATGACCTATATTAATGACCTAAGGACCATTTCTTGATGCTAGTGGCCCCTAGACCCTACTGGAACCCTATGGAGTTTCTACAAGCTCCAAAATGGGTTAAATATGGTACAAAACTATCATCCCCCTCTCATCCACACTAAGGCCACCATTCCTAGTGTGGAAGAAATGGGGGAGATTGCATGAGGTACTTAGAAGCCTTTAAATTATTAAATCTTAACACCCAACATTGATCATCGACACCCACAACACTAAAGGTTGACATGCATAGTTAATTAATTGTTGATGAGTGGCAAGGTACCCCTACACTCAACCATATGAAATGAGCATAGCACACATGATTCGGTTGAACTCCGCAAACTAAGTGCCTACATGCCCCTTGGAACACTTGCGGTTAATCATTCGTTGTCTTCCCAGACTTACTTGTGGTTGTCATGGTGTATGGTTAAGTAAGTCCGAGGTATATGATTTTTATGGTCTTTTATGTTTTATCTCCTATGCTATTGAGGTGAAGGGTTGAGAAACTAACTAATTCTAACTAATGGACTAAGTCTAAATTACCT